>MU181917.1:1711440-1760659 GCA_016904865.1 Pissodes strobi
GGACTGTGCTACGACCGTGTTGCGGGCGTCCAGTCCTATTGTGAAAAAAGAGAAGACGCGCGACGGCCGCAGCATGGTAGGCGCACAGTCCTATATATGAAAATCAGCCTTAAAAGTGTCGTGAAGTGCACCAAGTGTGCATGTTTGGATACTTGGACAACGTTGAAGGTATAAGCCATATAACAGGTCACGGTATCCTCATGAGTATATTATAGGCCTTAGCATTTCGTGGCCTGTGGCACACACATAAAAAAACAGTAAAAGGGCCAAAATAACGCAAATAAGTCACAAAGAAACACTAACACTGCTTCGGCGATTCAGCAATCTCGTAATGCGGTAACAGATAGATTAATTATCGTGAGTACGTGACGTAAACCTCCTAAAACTCGTGGAAAGTTACGGCCGCGGCGGCGTGGCCAAAACTACTGATTTTTATGCTGAAAAGCAATAACCACGGATTGATTTCAGTAAAATAAAAATTATTATTTCTTCAATAATGCTATAAATTATAGAGTGGAAATTTTAGGAAACAATTCTGCTTCAGTAAAGCATACGTATTGTGGTGTGATAGATTTTACTTAAATTATTTAATCCATTGCAAGTCAGGGACGTCTTAAGGCATGGGCCGGCTGGGCCCGGGCCCAGGGCCTCCGGCGCCAAAGGGGCCTCGCTAAGCCTACGCCTAATTAAAAAAAAATTATAGGAAAAAAAGTGGCGTGTAGAGAAAAAGTTTTATTAATATTATCAGTAAAAACTCATAAAAAATTTTGATTTCCATCAATCATAAAATATATATTGGTTTCAGAAAGACCACGAAACACGAAACACCCCCTTCAATAAAATATATTAACCTTTAACTATTGACTAGAATTTTAATACAACATTTCAAAAGCAACAGGACAATATTTCTATTCATCTATTATCAGTTCAATTTAATAGGACCAGGAGGCACAAATTCGGCTGTCGTTTAATAAAAAAAAACTAGTCTGCGTCGGCACATTGTCAACGACAAAGAGGTGTTGGTGTTTTGTCTGATGGTCTGGCCGTCCTCGGGAAAAAATTAATAAACTACCCAAACTTGCCCAATCCTTCAATAAAGTAGTCGATACAAGTTGCGCATCTACCAGTGCCAGCATAAGTGATGATAATGAAAATATTGAAAATGTTCATGAGGAAACGATTTCTTCGATCACCGAAGTGACAGGCGTTGAGGATACACAGGGCGAACCCGAAGCTCATCAGGAGCAAAGTGCAATTAATAAAGTTAATGATGATATTGAAAGTACGGATCCAGGTCTATGGCCTCTATCTGTCGATAAATTACAGTCCTATTGGATTGATAAAGGTCCATCAGCTTGTGCCAATCGAGATTCCACTTTCCGAAAATCAGCACGTTTATACATAGAAGGAAATAATACTAAAACAAGAAACCTATGCGCATCGTTGTTTAAGAGACAGTTACGTAACGGGGAGGTTTAGATCGCGAATGGCTTATTTATTCTCCGTCAAAAGGAAAGGTTTACTGCTTTGTGTGTAAATTGTTTTCATCCATTTCTTCTGCATTTACCAGCACTGGATTCAATGATTGGACGCATACAGGTATGGCTGCCTCGCAACATAAAAATTTTCCTGAACACAGGAACTGTATGATGACCTACCAGAGTCGCTTAATGGTATCTGGCCGTATAGATACCCAATTAACGAGGCAATTTAATGATGAACGTCAATACTGGAAAGAAGTGCTAATGCGAATAGTAGCTGTCATAAAGTCTTTAGCTTCAAGAGGACTTCCTTTTAGAGGAGAAAATTAAAATATAGGTTCAGTTAAAACGGAAATTATTTAGGAACATTGGAATTGCTTAGTCAATTTGATCCATTTTTGGATCAGCACATAAAGAAGTATGGTAATGCTGGAAAAGGTAGCCCTTCGTATTTATCAGCTACAATTTGTGAGGAATTCATTCAATTAATGGGATCGAAAGTCTTGGCGACTATCGTCACTGAAGTGTCCAGAAAGCAACGTATTATTCTGTTTCTGTTGATTCTACACCGGATGTGACACATGTCGATCAACTAAAATTTATTTTACGATATGTCAAAAATGCCTAATTCAAACTAAACCATTGAACGATTTTTACAATTTATTCATATTCATGGTCATACAGCAGAGTATCTGGCAGATGTTGTCGTTTCATCTTTAGAAAAAAATAAAATTTTGCTAGATGACTGTCGTGGTCAGTCATACATTCTTTAAATTTAATTGGCGTCCAAGCGGGGAACGTTCATTTTCCAAACTTGAATGTCACAATTTACATTGACTTTGTTGAAAACCTCTACAATTTCTTTTCTTCATCATTCCGTTGGGAAATATTTAACTTAAATTTAAGTTCTGATAATAAAGTACTGAAAAGATTATCAAAAACACGTTGGTCTACACGTGAAGATGCGTTTACAGCTTTAAATTGTGGATACAAAGAAATGACAAATTGCAATCAGCAGATACACGTCTTAATGCAAAAACATTAAATAGCAAGATGGATGAATTAGAAACCAGTTTCTTAACTGTTTTTTGGAATGATATTTTGACTCGGATTAACAAAGTAAATTTGTTCGTCCAAAGGGAAAACTTAAATTTGTCTACAACTGTAAAACTTTTTAAATCGTTGATGACATATATCAAGAAAAAAAGAGACGTTTTTAATTCTTTTGAATCAAAAGCCAGAGAAAAATTAGTTATAAAGGAGTACCGCGATACTCAGAAACTAGTAAAACAACGAAGTGTCAAAGTAACTTTCCTTGAAGGTAACGAAAATAAAGACACCGATGTTACTCTTCAATCTTCAAAGCAGTCAGAAATTTAGAGTCGAAACCTATCTACCAATAATCTGTCTAATTTCAAATATTGAAAAACGGTGTCAAAAATATGAACAAATATTTGAAAGGTTTGGTTTTTTTAAAAAAAATTCTGACCTAACTGAAATTGAAATTACAAGAGAAGCCGTAAAACTGTTACAATTTTATGACAAGGACATTATCACCGATGAATTAAATTTGGAATGTGCGCATTTCAAATCCTATATCAGCATCGATATTGAAAAACTAAAAAAACAGGAAGTAGAAACGGGGAAGAAAAATAAAAATGAGAAGAAAAAGAAATCTAAATCTACTGATGATCAAGATGAACGAACAGAAGATGGAGATGATAGGTCTATTGGAATCGGTACGCTTTATAAATATATGTTTAAAGAAAATATGTTCACAGTATTTCCAAACATTGAAATTGCTATGAGAATTTTTTTGTCCATGATGGTCATCAATGCAATCGGGGAACGTTCATTCTCCAAACTTAAAATAGTCAAAAGCGAAATTAGAAACCGCATGAGCCAGTCACGATTGAATAACCTAAGTTTGATGAGTATTGAAAGCGAAATTTTACAAACCATTGATTTTGAAGATATAATCCACGATTTTGCTTTTGCAAATGTAGAAAACGACCTTTGTAATTTGTTAATTATAATTTGTTATTTTGTTAGAAAAGTTTCCACAATATACATTACATTTTAGTTAAAAAGTTATTTTTTCTTATTTATTAATGTCTTATTCCCTATAAGAGATAAGATACTTTTTTGCTGAAACAAATGTACCTATATCAAGGGGGGCTCCGCCTACTTAAGTGAACGCTAAAAGATTTTCTAAATACACTACAAAGAAAAAATTAATTAAAAAGAATCACAATGTCACACAAATTAGATGTACATTAAATCTTAAACAATTTATAATTTAATCAATTCACTGCCGATCAAAACTATCCGACGTGTTAATTGGGCAAAGGCGCTGGTTTACCCGTTCCAGAGAGCCGGTAAACTTTTTAATCCCGCATTGGAAGAAATATCTGTTGCGGAAAGTTGCCTTTTGCATTTTGGATTTTTGGATGCAATAAAAAAATTAATTACCTATTTTATTTTGCTATTTATTCATGTGTAGTTTTTGAAGGAGATAAAACATGGTCGGAGACAGATGTCAGTAACTTTTAACGGAAAAAAATAATAATTATTGTAATATTTATTTGAAGAACAATTCCAAAGTTAATTTATGCTTTTGGTTTTACAGTAAGTGTGCCCGGATTTCCAAAAAAATTCAAGTTCTGCAAAAGTTATGACCTTGACCTTGTGTTGACAATGACCTTGAAATTTACGAAAATTTTACCCTGCGGCGCATGTATTCAGTGGACGGGGTGTGGGCGGGCGCAGGGAAAGGGGGCAGCCCCTTCCCCGTAGGCAAGGGGGCCTACTCTTACATCTAGGCCCAGGGCCTCAAGAAGTCTTAAGCCGTCCCTGTTGCAAGTGTTCAAGTTGTTATTTTCAGGATCCTAAGGAAACATAAATAGTAAACCTTTAAAGTATCAAATTAAAATTATTCAATTTAGACACTTGCTTAATTTGGCCTTAAATTCTTATTGTCGATAGCTTTTTTGCTATCAAAAACTTTACATTTAATTATTGCTATAACACTCAATCTTTTGCATTGTATGTAAAAATTAGTACTTTTTTAAATAGTAAAAATTTAACCTAATAATTCAATATGCAACGCCACTGGTGTGTGTAAATGGTAAAGAAATAGGTAGTTGTTATACCTAAAAAAACTCACCCATGAAAAGATAAATTTGAGTTGAAATGGCGCATTTCTTGCACACTACACGGGTATGTACCATGATTGTTTATTTAAACACTAATTTGCACACAAATGAAGCCAAAATTCACAAAAATGCAAGTCGGCTTGCCGGCAACGTCGCATAAACCATGAAGATAAGCATTCATTCCGATAAATTCAAAGCGGCTGCAACGTGCGTAAAACAATAACGCAGAGTTGCCATCATGACTATAATTTTTATAGTTTCAATAACTTTTTATGTTATTAACAGCTTTTATTTGTCCTATTGTGCCAAAATAAGCTTTATATTCATAATAATTTGATTAAGCGTTTTATTTTCTTTAAAATCGTAAGTGTTTATTATTTTTAAATTATCAATTTTCTTTGATTTGTAAACAGCATGTCCTGATTTTTGTAACAGACGGGTAAGCCCGGCAAAAGAGCAATTTTGTAAGCGAAGGTAGGGAACGATGATTGATCGCGTAAAATTGTAAACAATGCTGTTTTTTCCTTTTAATGTCTTTGGTTTTAATAATATAATATTTAGACCTGCCTGAGATGCTCGTGATGCAACTAAGGAGGAGCTGCAAGCAGTTCCCATGTAAACGTGTAATCGGTTCTGTTTCGTTCAGTTTGAAATAAACTAAATTAAATTGTTCTGGGATGAAAATACGCCTGCAGGTCTTATACGTAAATTCTACCATATTACTGCTGTAGAGTTAGAGTGGAGAGGAAGCGATGCAATGGTTCTGTAACAAATCGCATTGAATATAATGCGGTGATGAGTAAGACTTGGCAAGGCTGTTTAAAAAGCTGTTCAAGTAGCAACACAGTAAGCAAAATCACAGAAGAAAAAACGATCAGAACATACTCTGCCGCCGTTGATGTCTTTCAGACAAATTCCTTTAGGCTAGCCGCGCACTAGCAACTTTTAGTTTTGCTAACTGAATAGTTCAGTTGAAAAATTGTCGGTACAAATTTACAACGCGCACAGGCGATTAATAGTTGCTTGTATTAATCATGGATTTTGTGGAATTGCATGTGCTTGTGCGCTATTACTGGAACGAAGAAGAAAACGAAAAAGAAAACTATTTTGGGTTCATCCAATACTAAGCAAGAGACTTTTTAATGGACAATTTTATAAATTTTTTAAAAGTTTGATAGAGCACCCGCTTAAATTTTTCAATTACTTTAAAATGAGTATTGAGAGTTTTGACACCTTACTAAAGCTTCTGGGACATCGTATTTTGTACCAAGACACAACATTCAGTCTGGCTGTACCACCGGAAGAAAGATTGAGTGTCACACCAAGGTAAGCAAAAAAAAAACGTTTATTCTCAAGAAAAACAATATTTTACACTATAAAGTATATAGAGAGGAAGCTTCAGAATCGTTTTCCCACGAACTCTGCATGTAATTATTAGGTGACACAACAGATGGTGCAGTAGTTGTAGTCCTTTCTGTATGATTATTTGGTGTGAACCCTGAGAAGTACTGCCACTAGTGCCACCATAGCCATACGTTTGATTTACGTTGTGCTCACTCGGAATTGGATAATAATTATGTCCAGAGAGACGGACTCGTCTCATAACATTCAAAAATTCTGTTCGCACGATGAACTTTTGCTCTTCGTTCATTTTCTTAAATGAAGGAAGAAGAGAGAGCAAAAAATATTTGACTTCGTCAATCTCGCTCTCTTGATCCCTTTTTTGTTTCAAGATATCCAACAAAGTCTTCGTAAGATTTTTGAGGAACCTTCTTTCGTCTGACTGATGATGAGGTAGTAACAGGTTTGACGATAGTGTTATTAGTTTGTGAAGTATTGGGTAAAGCTGGATTCTCTTCTTCGGTTTCTTCCAGTTCATTTTCTACATCACTTGTCTGGCTCTTGTCCCCAAGACTACATGTGGTTTCCCTGCTCTCGATTGAATCATGCAAAAATAACAATTGCTCGAAATAAATATATTTGCGTCTTTTTGTTCGTCCTTTACCCGACTGTTCATTTTTTTGTGCATCGTATTCTCTTTTAAAACATGTCCTTAAGTTCTGTAATTCTTGTCCTGAAAATAAAAAATATGTTAATTTTTATTTCAGATATTTAGCTACAGGAAACAGCTTCGTATCACTGCACTATGAATATTTGCTCGGAGAAACAATGATAATGGAAATCGTCAGAGACACATGTGACGCTCTTTGGGAACGTTTGATTCCAATTTACATGAAGAAGATGACGAATGATGGCTGGCTAAACATAGCCAATAAATTCAGTGAAACCTCACAATTCCCTAATTGCATAGGAGCAGTAGATGGGAAAACATTCAAATAAAGAAACCTAATTCAAGCGGATCAGAATTTTTTCATTATAATTTTTTTTTCAACTGTACTTTTGGCAATGGCAGACTCTAATTATAGCTTTATTTATATCGAGGTTGGCGCCTTTGGTTCATCAAGTGATTCCAATATTTTTAAGAAGCCTGTGTTTTCAAATTTACTCGAAAGGAATTGTATAAATATTCCAGCACCAACATCTTTAACGAATGGCGAAACTGGACGGAAAATACCATTTGTACTTGTAGGGGATGAGGCATTTGCTCTCTCAGAACATGTACTAAGACCATACCCCAACAGAAACCTGTCAGTAAAGCAACGCATCTTCAACTACAGACTGACCAGAGCCCGAAGATTCGTAGAATGCACATTTGATATTTTAGCCAACAAGTGGAGGATATTTCATAGACCCCTTGACACAAATATCCAATTTTGTGACAGTATCGTGAAAGCATGCTGTATGTTACATAATTTTGTCAGAAAACATGACGGAATACGTTTTGATGACACTCTGTATGAATGTCCACTAGAAAATATTACACGAGTGGGAACAAGAAGCAATATCAAAGGTGCGGATGTTAGGGATTATTTTGCAAACTATTTTATTTCTCCGCAAGGATCTGTTCCATGGCAATATGACAAAATTTAAATTTTAAGTTAATGAAAAATGTATTACTGTCTTATTATATGATATAAATAAATACTTTTTATGTATTATTATGTACTTATCTTTTTTTCCTTCTCAGCAGCACCACGTTCACTCCAATTTTCCACAAATTGTTCGAATATCTCGATCCACAGTTTCTTTGTTAAAACCTTATCGGAGTATTCTTTTAACTTTGTATTATAAAGAGCTGGGCGTTTTTCTATCTCACAAATAAATAATTCGGTATCCAGTTGTGATACTTCAATTCACAGTAATAGTTTAAATGAACAAATACGTCAATATTTTATTTTAACGCCGGACGCCACGGTAGCGAATGACTGATGTGATTGCAACTAATAACAAATAAATTGCCAGTGCGCGGCGACAGGTTAAAACATGAACGGTATATTTTTGTCGGCTACTATGGGCAACAATTTCGTCGCCGTCAAAATAGACCCAGTCGTAATTTTCTAGTTGCTTCAACTATATAATCGTCAATGCGCGAGTTTACATTTAAAACAGTGTGTTCCATTTCCGTAACTAAACAGTTGCTAGTGCGGGGCTAGCCTTAGCGTCAGCGATTTCAAAAAGGGAAATTCCGGGTCCGCATTAGGTACGCTTTTTCCAAATTTCGTAAACAGGTGAGTATTCGTATTATTTTGTTTTATTTATAATGTATTGGTCAGGTACTATGTAAATAGTATGAGAGTTTGTATATAATATTTATGGATATGTTACTGCTAATATCAGAAATACGTTATTATGCATTAACCTTAGCAAATTAAGAATTATGGATAATTGCTAAAACCCTTTATTATCTGTGTTAACCAAACATATATTAGACGCGAAAATGATACAAATTATAATATTGTTTTTGGATCCAACTGATGAGATTGGGTTCATTTCTCTAGTTGAATTACCAGAGCGGAGCGAAGGGCCAGGCATATTATATATGTCGTAGGCATTTGGAGTAATACGTCATTCCGCGGAAAGCCTAGCCTAAGCTGTAATAAGATCATTATTACCTTATTTGGCTTAAATTATTCGTCATTTCAAGGATTGCCTTCTTCATTTTAGACAAAGAGAGTAATCGGCGGATCGATTGAACGTGACAGCGTCTGACAAACTGAAATCCGTCCTTCCCTGAAATGGCTAGTCAGTACATGTTTTGCCGGTAAACTACGTAATAGCCTTATTATTACAGTGTTTGACTAACTATTCAGTCATTCCCTGTAATGCCCAGGCAAACAACAGCAATACGCTTATAAACTTGCATTACGTTGATTGCCTGTTTTAGTTTGGGCTAGTTTCAGTTACTTTGGGCTATGGGTTGTATTTATTACAGTGACTGACTACAATCGGCAAACGTTGAAAATTGTTATAACGGTGTTTTCCTAAAAGAGATTTAGGCATTACAGGGAATGACTGAATAGTTAGTCAAACACTGTAATAATAAGGCTATTACGCTCTTTGCCGGCAATACATGTAATGACGAGTCATTTCAGGGAATGACGGATTTCAGTGTTTGACGCCGACAAACGGCAGTCAGAGGCTGTAGCGTACAATCGTTCGACCGATTACTCTGTTTGTCTAACATGAAGAAGGCAATCCTTGAAATGACGCATAATTTAAGCCAAACAGTGTAATAATTATTTTATTACAGCTTTTGCCGGCGATACGTGTAATGACTAGACTTTTCGCGGAATGACGTATTACGCCCGATGCCTACGACATATACACACACTGCATATTCCAAAGGTACGTATTTATTTGAAAGGCATAGGCATAATGACTAGATGGCTACATGTTATTGTTAACACAATACCTACTTTACGTTAAGCCTCAATTTACCTTCTGTAACAATGCCTTGTGTATCAACGCACTTCCTACACTGTGTAATAGAACACACAATTCCTTTTTGGTGTAAACTTGTAAGCTGGATGTGGCGTCGCTTAAAATTTTGTGTGCAATTTGACACCACACAGCGACGTCGCCAGCGAAAAATTTCCTCGTTAGGAATAAAATGCTTACTGGGAAATGGTTGATTGCAAAAAATGAAAGTCAAAACTGCCCTGTACACCTTTTTCATGAGCTGATATCAAAACGGCACGGCTGTTCTTAAAACCAAATCGACACTAGAAAACTGAAACCAATAAATTGGTACGACAATGTCTCTGTTGGAAAAGTACTATTGATGGATGGACCTGAATGTAAAGGGCAAAAAGATAAGCCATTGGAGCAGGTCAACTGCTGTTAGCCAGTTGGTAAAAAAAAATTGCTAAAAGTTACTGGTCATAACAGTCCAAATTCTACAAAATCATACTTAAACAACCAAGAACACCACAATAAGTCATAAAGGTAATATGTTTTCTATAGTAGAAAAATAGCCAATCTAATGTTATGTTAAATGGATAACTATACCTTTACTAGTTGTACTTTTAGTAAATAGATAATATTTTTGTGCTGGAGTTATTTAATTTTTTATCAACCGAATATATGCCCGATATTGACAAATGACGCCTTTGGCAATAAACATGCATGAGAAATTTGACACAAAATTATCTCGTGCATTATCGATTTCCTAGAAATATTAGTACTGATAATTTATTTGTTACATGTTTAGAGGATGATGCCCTAAATGGCAATTTTCAATATCACGTTTAAAAGCTAGAAAAATAGCATATTGAGAGCCAAAGAAGCATTACATCATTCTTCGCAATACCCTTACATGTAACAATTTCAAGTCTGCTGATTTCTTTATCAGTCCAAAGATGGATGAGTGAATTTAATGATACTGGCGTGTTAGGCAATTCCTTTCATTGACCTAATTATTTTAATACCTTTTTGTCTATATATCTCAGCAAACAATCCTCTTGAGTACCTGGAAAATTTAAAAGTTAAGTTAGATTATCAATTGTCTTTTGCTCAAATCATATACAATGAGGTGAATATAAGATTTATTATTTATATTTAAGATTATATATAAAATTTAATATTTATAATTAAAACATTAGAACCACTGATGCCTATGGTCTCTCAGTCAAGTTAATGAAAACAATTAAAAATTTATTTATCATCCGCCGCCTAACAAAGTTGATAAATTAACGCTTTGTAGAAAAGACATTACTTGACATCCTACAGTGGTGCCCCTGTCATCAAAATAGGCGACACAATGTCGTATGTCTCTAACTGCCGTTCTATACAATAATTGTTGCCAATATTATCCAAAATAGTTGAGAAATGTATGTCACCAGCTATTTTGAAAACAATAATCTCTTTCCCAGCGGCCAGTTTGGTTTCTACGGTAACAGAAATGCCACTTTGGTGGGTATCTTTAGTTATTAATTTCTCTCTGGGTATATTGGACTTGCTTTCTGGTATCATGGGCTCTTGTCACCTTGCTTAATTATATGATCTGAGTAAGGCATTTGATTGTATTTTTCACAATGTTCTGCTAGAGAAGCTTAGGTTCTACAATTTCAATAGCAACATCATACAGTTGCTGAGATCGTATCTGGATGGCCGTCGATAGGTTGCAAGGGTGTGTGGGTTGCCTTCGGGGGAGAGAGTGGTTCGGACCGATTCTTTTTCTTATTTATGTCAACGACTTACTACTACGGGAGCCAGCAGCGAGCTACACTTTCTTTGCCGATGACACTACACTCAATCTGCATGGTGACCAGGTCGACAAAGTGGAAAAGTGCAGTCACGAGCAGAGGCAAGGTTTGCGTCCAATGTGCTTCTAACTAAACACAAATATTGCTATTTACTCTGCGAGACCTTATGAGGAGCCATGATGTGGATTCGGTGAAGTTCTTGGGTGTTTACTTGAAAGCAGATCATTCATGCAGAGAATGTTTGCCGGAAATTGGCCAGCACACCCTGTATTTGCTGTGAGACTTTGTGCAATGCGTCTCTCGGGCAACATTGTTGTCTGCTTATCATGCTCTAGTACTCTAGTTCATTCTCGGATATCGTACAGTATGGCGTGGAGCATCGTCGATCGGCGAACGGAGTAGTTTCCGTACAAAGAAGGGCAGGGTGACAAGGTATATGTACTTGCCCACTATTTCGATGTTATTATTGCCTATCTGTATTTGTTCAC
Source organism: Pissodes strobi (assembly GCA_016904865.1). Classification (NCBI taxonomy): domain Eukaryota; kingdom Metazoa; phylum Arthropoda; class Insecta; order Coleoptera; family Curculionidae; genus Pissodes; species Pissodes strobi. The sequence goes on from MU181917.1 coordinate 1,723,170, forward strand.
TGGGAACCATATTTGTCATCATTTTGGTTTTGGAGAAGTTCATCTTTAGGCCTACTTGCGTTGAAATTTGAAGTTCTTGGAGCATTTATTTAGCGTCGTCCAGACTGTCTGTTATTAGGACAATATCATCTGCGGAGCGAAGATTATTAAGACTTTCCCCATCGATGTTTATTCCTTTACGCCCCCAAGGCAGTTTCTTAAACGCGTGTTCGAGAACTGCGATGAACAGCTTGGGTTCCTCTTTTGATTTTAATTTTACTGGTGGTGGAGTGAAGATTTACGGTGGTCGTTGCGTTTCCGTATACATTTTTAATAATTTCGCAATATCGGTGGTCAACTCTACTTTCTTGTAGTGATCTCAAGATTGCAGGATGTTCTACGGTGTCGAACGCCTTTTGGAAGCCTACAAACACCAACACCAGGGGACGGTTGTATTCATTACTCTTTTGTATGAGGGTTTTGAGACACATTGTGTAGTTAAAGTTACCGCATATGATATTAAAATGTGTACGGTCTTCTGTGAGTGCTTTATTTATGTCGTCATAGAATCTTTCTGTTTCTTCGTCGCTGTGAGTTGAGGTTGGTGCATAAATTTGAACAATTTTTAAACTGTATCGCGTGTTAATGTGTATAGTTGTATAAATGACTCTATAAATAGTGGATATTGCTTTAATAGATAGCACTTCTTTTGCCAACTTTTTGTGTATAAGACATCCGACACCTCCCACTGAATCGTTTTCTTCTCCCTTATGGTAAAGGATGTGGCCGGATTTTAGTGTGTCAAGACATTCACCTCGCTAAGTCTAACAACGTCCCATTTGATATGTTTTAGTTCCTGTTCCATTTCAATAAGTTTCTCATCTGATAGTAGTGTTCTAGCATTAAATGTTGCAACTTTCAGATTTGTTATTTTGTTTAAAGATCGTTTTTGTTGATTTGATTTAATTACCAATCTATTGCCCTCCCCAGAATCCTTAGGGCTGCCTGATTTGTGGTCAGAGTGGGGTTCAGAACGCGCCACCCACCTGGGGTAAATCTGTTTCATAAATTGGCATAATTTTTTGAGGGTGGTCGGCCCTAATTCGCCACGTTGGCCAGACGGGTTGGCGAATGGTTTTAACAGCCGCTCCTAGCATGGAGAACAGGCGCTGTTTACAGCTGCCCACTCTGGGTCAGACGCTGCTAATTAATGTGCCTTTATAATATGCAGGATTTTTTAAATTTTCAAGAAAATTATTTTAATGTGTAACTTTGTAGTGTCTTTTTATTTACTTTGGCTTTCTTTTTTGATGAGCCTACTACTTTTGTGTAAACCATCTTGTATTGACACCAATAAAAACTTGGCACGAACAGTGCTGAATTCGTAATAATAAAACAAAAAGATAATTATTATAACGATACCATGTTAGATCCGGTTGAAGGTAAGCTGCTAAAAAGGCGGCAAGCTCAGCTATTGAGGAGAGAGTTCACCCGCTCCAGAGTGAGAGTCTTCTGCCCAAAAAGTTAAACGTGAGTCAAAGGTAGTGGACCCCAGTCTGGCTCCGGTCGTAAAACTTGCAATGGGGCTCGATAGGTGATAAAACTGGCAATGGACCCGATAGCGGGGTAGCTCGGTAATAAAACTTCCAGTAGGGTAGCCCGGTGATAAAACCCTGTAATAAGCCAATACTAATTACATCAAGCCCCTTACTTCAATGAATAAAACAAATCCCCCAAAAATTATTAATCGATTTTCAGTGACCATCAGCAAATAAAAGAAATACAAAAGGTGCAAACAACTTGAATATGAAAAGAAATAGGTATGAATCACCCCTGATTAGTAGATATAAACTTCCCCATATGATCATTACCTCTAACGAGTTGGAGGGTTTCTGGAGGATCAACTGCCTCGGTTTTGTAAGATGAGCTCGGAAAGCCTCTAGAAATAATGGAAAATAACCTTTAGCGTAATGGCGACCATGTGCTTCTCAGGCAATTAAAAAAAATTAATTCCATAAAATCTTACCTAGTCCAGTATGAATATCCCAATAACTTGGTAGCTTTAAGCACGAATTAGGGACTCAGTCACAGATCCCTTAGAAGGGTAGTATTAAACACAATACAAACATTGAGTCCTATGACTGCACTAATAGCAAAACGCTTCCTCTATTCCCGATAGGTATTTCTAGAAGAACGAGGCATGGGCTTCAGTCAATTTGCCTTTTCCACTTCCACGAAATTTGAAAAAAAAACTTCAAATCAGAAAAAGTGGTAGTGCCGAGAAATGCCTAACGAATCGAAACGAGGAATAATTTTAAGATAATAAACGACTTAGTTCACGTTTATTATTGTTGTAAAACGACGCAGACGGCGAAAGTCACAATTAATGAGCTAAAATTATATTTTTCAATAAATGATTCCTAAACGAAATAATAAACCTTTAAAAATCCAAATCGACAGCAACAATTATGGAAAAATAGCCCATCACTACTCTTCAGAGCTACCAACCGAATATTACAAAAGTTACAACATGCCGCGTGACAAGATAAATATGAGTATCTCAAAGCAAATCAGTGGTCCCCAAAAGTTATCAGCCTGAGATTAGAAGTGAAGCGAATCAGTGCCCCCAAAAAGTTATCAACCTGAGATTAGAAGTGAAATATTCAAACCGAAAGTAGAATATGAATTTGACGGATCTAACAAGGCTCAAAAGTAGATTTCATTAACTCAATTCTTAAAAATACAGAACGGCAAATATAATTAATTTAATATAAATAAGTAAAGTTAGACTAATACCATAATATTTTATTTTAGTTGTTTGATCAAACCTCAGCGAGCCACAGATTATCAACTAAAATAAATATAGCCACAGAGTGCCTAAGTAAAACATAAGGGAAAGAGATGATGGAAATAGCTACTTAAGGCCAGAACAGTTTTACAAAAGCTGGTACATATATATCATTAACCTATATGTAGAATAAAATTAATATACATTAATAAATGCTGCAACATTAAAGCTTATTGACAACAAATCGAATAAATGAATTTAAAATTAATTAACCCAAGAGGTTAATACTCAATAATTCTTATCACAAAATATAGAAGCATTTGTTGCTAAATGCAGCATATAAAATAAAATTTAAAATCTTTTATAGTGGCAAAATCAGACTGTTACAATGTATGCATTTACATATACGTATATGCTTATTAAAAGTAATAATATACCTCCGAAAGTAATTGCTAAAATAGATATCTTGTCGAAAAAAAAATACTGTTTTTGCATTTTTATCGAGCACGTGTATATATATATAGGTGGTATTAACGATTATGAACTTTTTTTGATTATGTTCTACTAGTTTTAAGATATATTATATGCTATCTATTTTTCTGTGACTATTTTGAACTATTTTGAGCTTTATTTCTTATAAAACATTTGAATAGCAAAGTGATTACTCCCCCAGGCATATTATAGAATACTTAGTCCTCTTTTTACAAGTGCTATAGATAAAATTTATCACGTGATAAGTAGGTACTTACCAAGGTATTTAATTACAGTATTCAGTAAAAAAATAATTATATCAACAGTAAGAGGTGATGAATTAGATATCAAAAATGGATATTAAGTTATTTTTCGCCATTCTTATGGTTTTTAAGTCAACAGTGAGTACGATAATTTATATTATATTATTAGGCTTAGCTTAAAAGAGAAAGGCAAGGTTTATGATGGATAGCATGGGAAGCATGTGGAATACAAGTTCTATATTGTATAAGGAATAACTTATTTAGACTTTCTAAGCAATTCTAATTGGATAGAATTGGCAATTTTGCAGCACATTAAAATGCTCTTGGTGTATGCTTTAAACAGATAAGTTTATTGTAAGAATTAGATACAAATCTAATCTAGACAGAATTAATGAGATATTTTGTTATATTATTCCTTAACTATTTGCGAGAAATTAGAGATATCATTTGACATTATCGATATATATTTTTTCAAAAACAGCCAAATAGTTTCCTATTTATTAATTTCTTGCATGGATAGCTAATAATTATTGATATCTCAGTTTAAGTAGCCACTATATAGTATACCGGAGCACTGATTTTATTTGAAATTGTCTTGTATAGCAAAAAATCATGAAATATATATCTAGTAATTGTGTTTGTAATTTTCTTTTAGCGCAGTGAAGATTTAATAATAAATACATCAAATGGGCCAATAAAAGGAAAAATAGAGCTTACTCAATATTCCAATAAAACTTATTATGCATTTTATAGTATTAGGTATGCTGAACCACCTACGGGAAATCTTCGATTCCAGGTAATAGTGTCATTTATAACATAGAAAGCTTATTAGCAAGAGAATAAATCAAGAACAATTAAATAAATGTCGCACAACTCAGTTATTTGCTGGTTATTTGCAATGGAGACATTGAAAAAGGCTGGTAAAATATTTTGCTGATAGAATAGTTTAGGGTTTCAAATTCTAACCGAGACTTTGGTCAAATCCATCATTTATCATTAATCTTGAACTCTACCAGACACCCCTATTACACTGACATCATTTTCAATAGCCTGTTAATATTGGTATTATTTGCAATTTTGCCATTTTTATAACATGGCTATGATGTGACCTACTCTTTTTTTGTAACTACATTATTCAAGTTTTAGTAAACTTTGTCACCATGCATCGTCTCGGATTGCGCTGGTTATTGCAATTGCAGGGTGGCTCGAATCGAGTCTTTGTATTGGGAACTCGAAAACCGTAAGGGAGAGAGTGTCGGTGAAATTAGGGCAAAATGGCGCATTTAGGTGCATTACTATATGCCCTTGAAAGTTTTAAAATTCCGAGGATTTTCGAAGATATCCGGAAAAAAACGAAGTATTGAAAAATCCTTTTGTTTTTTCCTGAGCTTATTTAAAAAATTAAAAACGGATATCAATTTGAATTGCACTTTTGCTTTGCCACTTTTTGCGGTCTAGCCAATGGTGGTATCTAGCATGGAATCCGACGTTTCGTCTTCAAGAAGGCATCATCAAATTTCTTTTTTAAATACGAACTTTAATTTTTTTTACCGTTTTTCAGATGATATTGGCGTTATTAATATAAATACGTGTTTTTTATTTTTTTTATTATCTTTTTTAATTTAAATTTTATTTATTTCTATTATTTATTTTGCTTTGGGGTAAAAAATAAATTAACCGGTTTATTTAATTTTGCTATAAAGGCTCCAATTTTTCACTTAACAAGAAACAAAATAAAATATTTTTATGGAATACAAAAATTTGAAAAGTATCTTTAACTGTGATGAATTGAACAGTTGGGCGTCAATTTGTAATGATATACTGGCTCAGTCTCCAACTTGTAGCGAAAGTTAATTTATTTAATTAAATATGGCATTGTGCGCCATTTTGTATGCATGAGACTCGTTTTTATTTTTCTTTGGGCGTGGGTTGTCTCTTTTACTAGCTGAAATTTGTTTGGGCGCCAGAGTTCCTAGAGACAATGCGAACTGAATATGAATACTATATAAAATAATATAAATAAAAAATAAAGATAAGAATATCAGAAATTTGCCCTTATAATTCACAATGTCTCCCAGACCTCTACCTTGCGATAAATTAAAGAAATACATTTAAAAAACAATAAATTAATTACACAATTAATTTACAAATATAAGTGTAGGTATCATTTGAAATGAAGATTATCAATATAATTAAATTACAAATATAATTGATGAAATTATTTGAAATAAAGTTTATGAATAAATTTACTTAGTGATGAGAATTAAAATTAAAAAAATTTAAAACATTAATTATGACAGATAGTTGGTCTTTACAATTCTGACTGACTGATGCTTAACTTCGTTCAGTTATTCTGTAACCATGCGATCGTATTGGGACCTCCACTGGAACCGCTTCTGCCTGTCCCAAGTTCAGTTGAGTTAGGGTTATCAAGGACTTAAAGGTTAACCATAATGTTGATTCCCACCAATTTGCATGGTACAGTTACGTGTCTTCGGCCAGTCGTAACATGAAAGAAGAAATAGACAAGTCTTAGACCAACGTATACTGCTAAATAACTAATATTCAGGGAAATATCATGTGAACATCAGTGACTTTGTATTTTGGCCCTTGGCACATAAACGATAATTGAGCGTAATTCCGTCTCAATTAATTAAAGATAAAGATAAGATAATCACTATCTCCCATCGAGATAGAAATTTAGATAAAAGATAAAAAAAAGATAAATTTACAATCATAAATGCAAATTAATGTTGGTACATCAGTGTTGAGACGAGACGGGGCAAGTGGTAATAATTATATACTTGATGTAACAAATAAACTGAAAATGTAATTAAATGAGCCTGAAAAGAAAATATATTAAAACCAGCAATACTATGAGGGAAAATTCGGAGAAATTCTACTGAAAATTCAATTTACTACCTTTGCAGGAATATGTAGAATTTACTCCGAGAATTCACCAAATAATACTGTTCAATTTGAATGGAAATACGTAAAATAATGTGCGTGACCGGTAAGCGATGAAATAATTACGTTCTCTGTAAATTTGGACTAAACCTCTTTAAAATTACATGAATTTGACTAATGAGAGACGAAATTATTCACCAATAAATCGGTATCCCAACCCAACGGTCACGACAAAAATTAAGATTATTGAAGACGTAAGTTAATTGAAAGTGTAATATAAAAAGCTAAATCCATGCTTTAATCAAATACGATTAAGCGAATCAGAAACAATTATTAATTACGTATTTAAAAATGAAAGAATTAGTGAAATATATTGCAAGATGAATTAAATATTTGAAGATTAAAAATTAGCACTTACCCATCAAGCGTCGGTACAAAGATAAAACTGCCTCGCTTTCAAAATTTTAAGACGTTCAACAAATTATGCATTTCGATTTTTAATTGGATAATTTATATCATGTTACTACCACTATAGGTCACGCGGCGTCAAACCAAAGAAATTCCCAATATATACTAAATATAGTAATCTATAGTAAATTAAATTCATAAATTGTAGGTATTAAATAGCATATTGCGCTCCTTAATTACAAACCACACGAGATAGGCCCATTCACGACTAGATCTCACTGGCAACTCAAATCCCAAACATAAAATAAAAAAAAACAAAAATTAAAAACTCATATTTATATTAATAACGCCAATATCATCTGAAAAATTATATAAAAACATTAAAGTTGGTATTTAAAAAAAGAAAGACAAAACGTCGTATTTCGAAATTGATACGACCATTGGGTAGAGCGAAAAAAGTGACAAAGCAAAAGTCCAATTCAATTTGAAAGCCGTTTTTAATAGACCCAGAAAATGCGGAATTGTTTCCTAATTTGACTAACACTGTATCTCTTACGGTTTTCGGATCCCCATACGTAGACTCGAATTCGAGCCACCCTGTACAGGAGAATATCTACGGTAACAGTCAATTATTTAGATTTTCAAAATCGTTGTAGTTTGCTAGTCTTGGTTCAACTAGGGGAAAGTGGAACAATAACACGTGCGGGGCAACATCGACATCATCGACATATCATGATTAATACATAAAAATAGACGATAACGATGAGTCACCTATTGTTTGCTAATAAGTACGTTGCCGTTTTCGTCAACTTTATTTTTTTCGTAATGAAATTAAATTACAAGAAGTTGATTTTACTTTTTATTTTCCAGTTACGGCGGGTGGGCAATACCGCTAACTTTTATAGCGTTGATATGATTTTGCTTCATATCAAATTTTTATATAAACTTTTATTTCCGATGTTGCCTAATTACCAAAAGCAAAACAAAAGGGTATTGTTGGATCCTCAGACCTTACAAAATGCTATAGATTAAATAAGATCGAGTTCGATAAAAGCTTGGAAGTAAGTCGCATGCAATATTCCTATTTCAGCTGTAAGGAATTACCTGAAAGGCAAAATGATCCAGTTAGGAAAGTTGAAAGATAATGTGTGATTGCAGAAGAACAAGAAAAACAACTTTAAGACATTTTGGACTTTCAGTAATGGAATTTAGAAAAATAGCTTTTCAGTTCACAAAGCCACTCGTTATTTCTGAAAACTTCAAATACGAAACGAGGACTTTCTTGGAAAAGATTTCTTACTTACTTCTTACAACTTTATGCGGCGTCATCCCAGGATATCTTTAGGGACATCCGAAACTACGTCGAGTTTGCTTCACGTTATAGGCTTTAATAAGATAGAAGTTCAAAGATTTTACATAATACCTCTTTGAAAACTATCATTTTCGACGTCTTTGTAGAGCACAGAAAGTAAGTCTTTTCGGTCCGGGCACGGGAAAAATTTTCCCGATCCCTAATTAGGGAGCGGGAAAAGTTTTCCCGTTCCCTGATTTTAAGTGCTAAATGTGCAGTTATTTAGTCACAGAATAAGCATAAAGCATAATAAATTGGGTTAAAATTATACAGCGATGCAGTCTACAAGATTAATATAGTACATTTTAGCTTCAATAGTCTAATTTTAAGTAAAATTATTTTATTTATTCTGACATTACTTGTCACAAATACTTCAAACTTAGCTGCCTATTCAATTACAACAAAGCATACAAACACATTCCCATAGCAATGCTTGATGAATATTAGATAAATACCTGTCTTGCTTGTCTTGCAAGTTTGACGTTTGCTTTCATTTGAATACAAAATGTATTATGACATGATTTTGGATACGTAAAATTATAATAATTTTATATTTATGGCTTGATTTCAGAGAGGTATTATGAAAAATATCGTTCATTAGACGTCCAGAAACAGCTTTTCCTGAGCTTGCACGACTTCCGGTGTTCGGCTACGCCTCACACCACAAACTGTCGTGCGCGCACCGGAAAAGCCTAGTTTCCGGACTGGTAATGAAATATACTATTTCAAATCTCTCCCTTTTTGAAAACAATATATATTCTCCAGGTATGACTTATAACCTGAAAACGGCGAATAAAACAGTTACAAACTGCACATTAGTGTGCCAGAATATTGGCAACTAAGGAGATACAACAAATTGGGAAACTCAAGTGAGAGGTGAATAAACAACGCTAATATGTTGTTTCAGTTGTTATGTGCTCAGGCCATCAAGTGCCAGCCACCTTTCATGGTGTTTCCAAGAAACCGAATGACCTGCTGGTGCAGTGCCAACTGTCTTAGTTTTAATTTTACTAAAACCAACATACTCACCTTTAAGTTTGATATCACGGGTGGCATTCATTGTCCTGTTGCAAGTAAAGACTGTCTAAGGTTTTTGGGTCTCTGGATAGACAATAAACTGAAATTCATTGAACATATTAGTCTGAGTTCGAAGGTAGCTTTTGGCTGCTACGCTTGGCGAATTGTTTCGAATGAGCTGGGTAGCATCATGGCAAGAATTGTCTATTCTTGCCTTATTGAATCCCATTTGAGGTATGGCATACAGTTTTGGGGATTCTGTAGCCGGACTTTGTTTTATAGCGAAAGTTAGCGAAATATTAAGTAATAAATTATGTATGGCGTTGGGCGTCATTTTGTAATGAAATACGAGTTGTTCGCCAACTGTTATACTACTTTTCATAACCATAAGAATTTTTTTTTAATAAATGATCTTCGTTTTGAGACTCGTTTTTTTTTACGGTTAGGGGATAGGTTGTTTTTCTTACTAGCCCTATTTTTTTTTTTGGGCGCCAGAGTTCCTAGAGACAATGCGAACTGAATATGAATACTTAAATATAAATAAATATAAAGACAATATATATTACATATCAAAAATCACAATGTCTCGCAGACCTCTATCCTGCGATAAATTAAAGAGGTAAGTTAAAAACAAGTTAGATTAACTATATAATTAAATTACAAATATGACTGATGGAATTATTTGAAATGGAGTTTATTTATATAATTAAGTTATAGATATATTTGATGAAATGTTTTTAAATGGAGTTTATCTGAAGAATAAATTGACTTAGTAGGTAATGATAATTAAAATTAATGTGAAATATTAAAAATATTTAAAAGTTACAATGGTCTTTACAATATGTTTACCTTCTGACTGGCTAATACTTAGCTTCGTCCAATTATTCTGTAACCATGCGATCGTATTGGGACCTCCACTGGAACCGTTACTACATGTTCCCAAGTTAGTATCTGTTGGGTTTATCGAGGACTTATTTGGTTCACGAACTATTGGTTCCCTCAGAGTGGTTCAGTACAGCAAGTGGACGAACACCTTCTGTTTGACAAACAAAGTATTCTCTTCAACCAGTCGTGCAGGTTTATAACATAGAAGGAGAAATAAACTAGTCTTAGACCAATGTATATTGCTAATTAAATAATATTCAAGGAAATATTATGTGAACATCAGTGAAAATGTTAAACATATGATGAACCAAGCTACAAATTGAAAATTCACTGGTAAAAGCAGATATAATCAGAAACTTAAATTACAATGTGAAGTTTCAGCAGGCAATAAGCAAAAATTATAAATAATTATTGTTACTCAAGATATCCTTTTCTTTACTTTAAAATATAAAAATCAAAAGAAAATGATAATTGAAATATAAAATTTAAAAGAAAATAACGGAATGACGTTCCAAATCAGTGACTCTCGGTAAATTTAAATAAAAGGAAATAAAATTTGATAATAAATAGAGAAATAGAGGTACAACCTTTAACAATGAGTCTAATGACTCAAAATAAGTAAGTACTATGACTTTACTTAGGCCCTTGTCACATAAACGAAAACTGAGCGCAATTGCGCCTCAATTCAATTAAAGATAAAGATAATATAATAATAACTTAGATAAAAGATGAAACCCGATAAATTTACATATGTGATATTAACAACCTCTCAAAAATGCAAAGTAATGTCGGTACATCAGGATTGAGACATCCCTGACATCATTATGACAGGATCGACCATTCCTCTCGTCAATCGGACTACTGGGTGTCTTGGTCAACAGCAATATGTCCTGACATGACCACGTTGCTAACATCGTAAAATCAGCCTCCCAGAAGCTTGGTGCGCTATTCCGCAAAAAAAACTGTATACACCGCAGCATGATAAGATCGTGCTTAGAATATTGCTCACACATTTGGGGTGCCGCACTGAAGCACACCCTAAAGCTGCTGGATTCCATTCAGAAGAGAGCTGTGCGTCTCACCGGCGACCCGGAGTTGACCCGGAATCTGAATAGACTGGAACACCGCAGACATGTGACCGAGATGTCCCTGTTTTACAGATATTTTCACGGCAGATAATTCCAGGATTTGGCCAGCCTCATCCCGCCCCTGACAACGCTTGTCAGACAGTCATGACAAGAGCGCACCAGTTCGCCGTACAACTGGAAACACCTAGAACATCGCTTTACAAGAACTCCTTTGTCTGGCTCACTGCATCACTGTGGAACTCACTCCCTGGACTTGTTTTCCCCTAATTACAACCTACAACTATTCAAGAACCGTGTCGAAAAACATCTTCGCACATACACGGCGCGTCGAGCGCCATAGGATCTCCCTTTAGTGTGTGAGCCACTGCCATAAAAAGCACTCTGTTTCAAAATACTATGTTCTAGTTAGTTAAGTGTTCGCCAGGCAAAAAATTATGACATAATAAGAAGAAACTAGGTAGCATTATTAGCACTTATTCCGTTATTATTTACTTTTTAGCTGACTCTCCCCCAAGCTTAAATTCAATCTGGTAAACGGTAAGATAAATTCTACATTCCATAATAAATGAAATAGAGATTGGCACTAGCACTGAGTTTTAATGAGACGTTCATAAAAATATCAAGGATATAATTCGTGTTTCGGTAAATACAGGTACCCTAATCATTATGAATTACAACTAAACTTACTCGCTCTCTTTAGGTCTTAATGTTAATCCTTAATCTTACAATCCAACCCTTTATAGTTTTTAATACACCCTCCCTCACGACAGGCGACGAATTTCGAACAGAGTTCCCTTTAACAACAGGTAGTACTTTTCCGGGCACGAGTGGGAAAAATGTACTGCTTTCTATATACGACGAAATTACTTTGTCTTCAATATTTATTTGCTATCCACGGGCCTCTGGTACAGAGACACTTTTCGCGAGTTGGTTAATATTATTTAACCATTTGAGTAACGTAACTAGTTGCAATGCGTGTAGATTTTTATCCGACAAATTATTCAGATATCCCATATTTATTGGGCAGCGTAGCTTACTGTTGCGGGTGAACACTTTTTTCAGACTAACTTTTTCCCAAAGAATCTTAGCTTTTTATACCATCTTTCAAGGCTTGTTTTTTCCTCGAAAAATTTGGATCCAACTATTAAAATCTTTTTACTAAGCCACTTAAAAGTTCTAAGTCGCCGAAAACTTAAAGTGGAAATCAGAGTTATAACATGTTTTGTAAATTCCAACCTCGGTTTCAGTACCGCCGCGGGTTCCAAATTAGGATAATTAAAATTGGTTATTCCAGTTAACATTATTTTTCATTCCAGTCCCAGGTCTTTGTTCGCTGAATATTCTTAATATAAACGCCCCCAGGCCAAGGTTTTCTTTTTAGAGCAAAGTGTTGGGGGGTGGGACCTGTTTTTTTGAAGCGTGCAACTAGTGGGCGATAGTTCTTGGAGTTTGCTAATTTAATTTCGCGTTATAATACAGTTGAGAAAAAAAGTAAAAGTCAGCTGCCCTTCAAGCATAATTTCTGTTCTTGTGAAGTTAATCAGTATTCCAATAGTAACTTATATTATTATTTTAGTAGGGCTTATGATAGGTACTATTGTTGTACCTTTTCCTGAATTTGCCGTGGGCAAAATAATTTAACTTTAGACGCGGTTCGGGTATTATGTCTTGAAATTTGATTTTCAATTAATTTTTTTTTCTGAAATAAAGTTATTATTTTATCTTGGCGAACTAATACAAACTGGTGTTATTTTTGAGTCAATTTCAAATAATTATAATATAATTTTTTGAAACAACCAAACGATAATTGGATCGTGCGCGAATTTTGATTGATTCATTGATTTAGTTTGTTCGGATGGGTCATTAAAAACTCAAATATTTTGTAATTCACAAACTAGCTACTCAAAATACTAATCTTTTACTAGGATAATTAATAAATAGTTGTACTATCTTTTGAAGTATTTGCAACTTACTTATATGCAAGTCAGCTTCACCATTCATTGGATTTTTAGAAAGACATAGGAAATATATTTGCTACAGAGAACCACATGAAGTTTTTTGTTTACTATGCATTTGTTAGTAAAATATTATATTATTTAATTTTTTTTTTCAGTTCAATTATACATTTTTTCTTTTACATGCAAAAATTAAAAGTTGGGTTGGGACACTGTAAGTTCATCAGTTACATAGTTTCATTCTAATTTTTACAACACATCGCTTAAACTGAAGTTAAAATGAACTTCGCCTAGTATAAAATAAAATTATTAATTAATAAATATTACTTTTATGTTTTTAGGCTCCCGTGCCAGCAAAGTCATGGGAAGGTACATACGATGCTACATATGAAAAAAATTATTGCTTCCAAGTTACAACGGACTCAGACGATGAAAATGAAGATTGTCTGTTTTTAAATATATTTTCGTCAAAGGCGAGTACTATGACAGCTTCATTGAAGTTAATATAATTCAATATATCTTATTTTTTTATCATTTATATTTGGAATGATCTAGCGTCCTTAATTAAATATTTCTAGAGAAGAGAACAAAATATTAATAAAACAGACTTGCTTTTATTTATCCAGACGTTTCGGCTTTAATATTTAAGCCCCCCGAGGTCAAGGGCGAATACGATTTTTAAATGCGAAAATAACCTGCTTTATACTTAACAATTGACATTCGATAAAGGCTTTTAAATATTAAAGCCGGAACGATGGGATCAATAAAATTAATAAGTTTCTCTGCTATTTTGTTAGTTACAGTCATTGAGTATTATGAAGATCTTCTTATAGAATTACCATCAGCTACTGAAGATGTGCCTACTGAAGATTACTTAAAAATTCATAACAATTACAATGCTGATGGTTGTGGGTCTTATACTTTGTAATTCTGCAGAAAACAGATCTCAATTTTTTTTGTTACTTTTTCTCTAACCCAAACTAACCCAAACTAACCCAAACTAACCTAACCTATAAATATAAAAGAAAACTAATTAACTTTCCGTCAGTTACAAAACAAGCAGTATCGCTTTATCTAGTTTCTATAAACAAATATTTTGGGCATATCTGTTTTTCGGAAAAAAAACCTTCAATTCAACTATCCATTTTGATAACTATCTTTCCTACTGTTTAGCCACTATCTGCTTTATCCGAGGCATCATTTCAACATGTAAAGTGAGAAGTGAGAAAAGTTTAAGTCCTGTGTTGTGCTATTTGCACAACACACAATTCTTACATTTTATAAGACTGGACACGATTTGTTTTGCAATCCCTTCACGCATAAACAAGGATAAAATAGATCTAAAAATATATTATATTTATATAGGTACAGACACCAATTCAATAAAGCACCATATTTAGGTACAATAAAAAGGCCAATAGCAAAATGGGTCCAAATTTATCATGCCATTTTTAAGTAAATTTTCAAATTTAATTTATAAATTGAAAATTATATTGTCTGTCATAGAATCCTAATGATGGCAATACCAGCTTGTTACCCGTGATGTTTTTTCTTCATGGTGGAGGATTTAAAGAAGGTTCTGGTATGGTAAGAAGCGGATATGGTCCAGAATTTTTTATTAATTACCCAGTTATATTAGTCAGTGCTAATTATAGATTAGGACCATTTGGTAAGTATACGTTGGTTGACAAATGCTGTTTTACTCTTATGAAACTTGGTGTTAAATAAATTCACGTTGCGGGCTTTGAACACATTTTAAAGGTTTCATTTCAAATTTCACCCAACATGTCATCAAGCCAATTGTGACAGTTCAAATTAACGTTTTAGCAATACTTTCATTTTGATCAACAACACCTTTTTATTGAGTTGGTTTTGTTTTGATGCCTTATTCTTATTTTGCATACAATTTTCTCATCAAAAAAGTTCATCAATGTGTTGGGTCGTTTTACACTATCTGCTGCAAATAAATAATTGCACCACAACTTTGATGGAAGTTTTTTCTTAAAAAAAAATATAAACGTTATTTATATACACATTTTATTTATATACAACATGAGTCCCTAAGTATCCTGCAATATTTAAGGGACCAATTCGTTGGTTCATTTTAAGAAAAGCAGTTCATAAACATATGTACTAAAACGCTCGAATTTGGAGATATATGCTAAACTACTCGTTAAAAAAAACATGGGGTAGCTTGGTATACCAAAGAGTGTCCAAAGCATTACATTTTATAACTATTCAGAAGTTTCCTACTCCGCCAGGAGCCTACATAGACTTTATAAAATTGAGTAAGCGGCAATAGCATCTTCCAAATTTTGATCAAGTGGCATGCAACAAATACATGTTCTATTTTTTCTCAAAAAACGTGATAAATATTTTTTGTTGATCAAAATTGAGGAGTATTAGGACATAGGTTTAAGGGAGAGTTGGATTATTGCGTGCTCTTAAGGAAAACAGCCTGTATAGATACAAACACACTTTGAGGATACTAGAGAACAGAAAACTTACGTGTAACTAAATACGAATAATCACAAATCTAGAGTTCATATGAAATAATATAGATGATATAAGAAAAAGAAATTCATGTAAAGCACGGCATTATCCAACAAGTATGATAATAAACCATTTGAGCAACGTAACTAATTACCAAGAATGAAGATTTTTATCTGATTAATTTTTCAGAGTTCCCAAAGATTTTTAGCTTTTTATACCATCTTTCAAGGTTTGTTTTCTCCTCGAAACATCTGGATTCAGCACCTGCCCAGTTATTAAAATATTTTTAATAAGAACACTTGAAATTCCTAAGCCGCCGAACATTTTAAGGTACCAATTAGCGTTTTAACATGTTTTATGAATTCCAACCTCGGTGTGAGTACCACCGCGTGTTCCAAATTAAGATAATTAAAATTTTTTATTCCAGTTAACATGATTTTTGCATTCCAGTTCCAGGTCTTTGCTCGCTAAATATTCTTAATAGAATCGTCGTCTGGCCAAGGTTTGCTTTTTAGAATAAAATGATTGGGGGGACCTGTTTTTTTTGAAGTATGTAACTAGTGGGTGATAGTTCTTTTAGTTATTTTATCTAATTTCGCGTTATAATACATTCGAAAAAAAATCCAGCTGCGCTTCTAGTCTGCCATTTATTTGGATTATAGTTATATAATTTTAGTAGGGCTTATGATGAGTGTTGTTGTTGTATAAGTACATTTTCCTGAACTTTCCTTAGGCAAAATAATGTAACTGTAGACGCGGTTCGGGCATTATGGGTTTAAAACTTAAATTTCAATTTAATTTTTTTAAACGAAATTATTATTTTAATTGAATGTACTAGTAAAAAATGGAATAATTTTTTTATCAATTTAAAATAATTAATAAAATAATTTGTTGAAAGAATTTAACTAGAAGCAGTTTAGTGAAGGGAAAATCGGATGATTTTTAGAATCGAATATCTTGCATTCGAATACTTTTGAGAATCGAATGATTATTCGAATACAAAGAATCGAATTATTTGGATTAGTCGCGATATTCCAAATGTTTCAATTAGCGATTCAACCTCTCGAGATTCCGAGTGACTTCGAACTCTCGTTCTCGAATTCAAATTTACAAATTGTCTGATTCTGGATTGTTTGATCTTGAAGTCTTCATTCTAGATACATTTAAGCATAAGAGCAAAATCTTTTACAAAATTAGCGAGAGCATTCACGATTAAAAAACAAAATATTGGTTAAAAGTTATTTTGTTTAGATATTATGTAAAAGTTTATTAAAGATATACTAAAATCATCACTTTTTAATAATTTAAATTTGAATTCCCAAAACTCTTTATCGTCTGCATATTGCAAAAATATGTATGTCATACCTGCGGACTACCGCATTTAAAATTAATAATATGTTTACTACAGAAGAAAAATATTCAATACTTAAATAATTACCACAGTAATTGAACTACTCTATTTTATACTTTTTATAGTATAGCGCTTTCGATTATTGTTCACCATAATACAAAACAAAGCCCGCTATTATTTGTTGCTCAGACGGCAGACGAGCATAATCGAACAAGTTATAATATAATCGCATTTGACGCGAATTGTGCCGATTCATATTTCATTTCGATTCAACCAGCATTCGAGGGACGATTCATTCGTTGTTAGCGTATTCGAATTCCTCGTTGAGAATCGAATGCATTCGAATGCAAGCCAGAATCGAATACTTCGATTATTTGTATTCGAATAGTCCCTTCACTAAAGCAGTTACTAACTCCGATTCATTGCACAATGTCCTCATCTGAGTCGTCATCACATAAAGTAGCTATGGGAATGTTCTTATCGTTGCTTTCGTCACTGCTGTCAAAAAGTATCTTCTTAGCCGTCTTTTACTTTATTTATGTTTTCTTATAACATATTGCTCAAAACTGTCATAGAAACGTCTTTATCGTTACTTTGGTTGTCGCCTTTAGCCCAAATCTGTTTTTTAGCCAAGTGCTTTCCTTGAATATGCTCTCCTTTATGTTCTGTTATTTATTTAAATTTTCTTTCTCTCCTTTTCTTCTAACTGCACTTTTAAGGATGTGCTAATTAGAATTTTTGAATGTAGTGCGCTGCCTAATTTTTGGGGCATAGAGCTCAATTTTTGCAAAATATCTCTCAAAATGGGTACATTATTATTGGAAACGGGAGGTGTTTCAGTAGCAAATTCAGTCTTCTCGTTATAACTCATCGTTTCTATGAGATTTTAAAGCTGCTATTATAGGATAGATATCTCGTAAGAGTATATAGAGAGTATATGCCAGTGACCTCGAAACCTTTTACCGCTTTGTCCATCAAATAAGGTTTGTTGAAAATAGAAGTCCAAACTTCATAAGTTATTTTTTCATCGAGATCGAACGAGTTAAAAAATGTAAGGGCGAGTGGTTGCAATATACAGTGGCAATGAGAGCATATGAATTCCATTCTTTCGGCAAAACAAACATGCTTGCAAATATAATATTCTGGAACCAGGACTCTAGGTCAGGTCCGCATCAATATATTTTGAAAAACGTTTGAACCATTTATACAGCCTGATTTGGAACACTCATATTATGTGGTATCAAAAGAGCTTCCAGTTTTAAGACGAGGCTTTATCCTCTGACGCGGACAAATAAATTTTGGCAGGACATAAAGTCTTGACGCACTAAATACACACACATCTGTGACATATTTCTCCATCAATTTCCCTAAATTCTTCTATTTTGCTAAAACCGAGCACATTTTAACAAGGATTACGTTTATATTTAGGATTTTTTGCAACAAATGATGAAATTATACCGGGAAATGCTGGTCTGAAAGACGTACAACTAGCACTGAAGTGGATAAATAAAAATATTAAGTATTTTGGTGGCGATCCTGAAAAAGTTACCATTTTCGGACACAGTGCAGGATCAGCCGCTGTCTCATATCAATTGTTGAACCCGGAATCAAAAGGTATGTATACTTTCTTTCCATATCCCTGCTGCCTATATTTATATTCCCTATTGATATTTTGTTTATTTTCATATTTTACGAAATGGCTAAATTTGTTTAATTTTTGATATAATCTGACATTGACAATCGTCAATTGTTAACTTTTTGCAGGATTATTTCGGGCAGTTATTCTGCAAAGTGGAACCTCCATTAATCCATGGGCTTATCAGAGAGATCAAGTGGATATCACTTTTGAGACAGCCGCCTACATAGATCCTTCATTTAATTTAACTGAAAACCGTAACTCTTCCGCACTCTTTGAACTTCTGCAAAATATTGATGCCAGACAGATTGACAGTGCATCAAAATCTTACTACGATACGGTAAATACACTACGCTAAAAAGCAAATGTCATGACATTACTAATAAACTTGCCTCGAGTCAATAAAAATGAGAAGGTGTTTAACGTTTCCTTTTTTTTTTGTTGATGAGCTGAAATTTGCCATATTATAACTGTTAAATCGGTTTAAAATTTCTTGTCTTTTGTCTTTAGACACCTCTGAGAGGCAGTTCTTCGTGCATCTAAAAAAGAAGAGTATTTCAAAATTCAATTTTTCCCCCCAACATAGATTCTTTTAAGTCTTCTCTAAAGGTGGCTTTACACGGTGTGCTGTGCGACACACATAGCGTGGAGTGCGGAATGTCACGCCAAGGTGCGATAGTGTTCGGCCTATAGATTGACAAGTTACTCGATAACCCTAAACAGTGGCGTAGCGTGCATGGATGCGAGTGATGCGTCGCATCCCTTTAGAAAATCTCAAATTCCACAATATTCAATTGTCTTTTATTTTATTTTTATTTCTATACAATAAATTTCCATCCATCATACTTGTTCTGGAATTCTACTGCATAGTGCATAACTAATACCTATCAAGAAAAATATTTAATAATTAAACGGATCGACCGCGACCACCCCGATCCTATCCAACGAAACCTGAAGCGAACGAAAAATGCTATGCAAGGATGCGTCGTGTACCTCACATCAACCGGCCGGGAAATAACATTGTCACAGAATAGCCAAGAATTGGCTATTCTGTGACATTGTGTTGTCCGCGAGTGGTCAATGAACCTTCTCTACGAGAACGGCTAAACTGTGGCAAGTTTTAAGTTCTTGGTGATGCGATTGAGCTCTGTTTATATTTTTCTTATAAAGACAATGGATTGAGTAAACACATCTCGTGTCGCATTTTGGCTATTCTATCGTGGTCATTTTCAGGTGAGCCTAGTGACTGTATTATCGAAAAACTATTCCGTACTTCCTTCAGTAATTTACCTTAGTGACAAATTACAAATTATTAAATTATCTCCGCTTTTGTTATTCAATAGTGAGTAAGCACACAACATTTTTTGTTGCTAATATAATATGTATGATGTATGTCTTATTTTTTGCTGATCCATTTTAATATCCCATAACATAAAAAAAGGTAATAGTTAATAAAATATTTAACAAATTTTGGCAAAGTTTATGCGGTCTCAGACAATTTTTCGTCATTCGCGTCTAAGGATCGCGGTCAACACCCTATTAGTTGAAAATTCCCGCCTTATTTAAAATAAAATAGAGTAGAATAATAATTATTGTTGATTTCCGCGTTTAGTAGAATCTGAATTCGGATTTTTGTGTGTATTTTTGCTGAAATTATTTAGATTTTATTTGGGTTAGTTTGGATTAGTTAGGGTTATAATAATTTGAATAAAGATTAGTAATATTTTATTTAGTTTCATCACCAACAATGAGACAATTTAATTTTCAAATATGACGCGAAAATTTAGCCAATCAGCGTTAATGTTGCCCTCGATCCTTAGCCGCTCGTTTTTTCGTCTGCGGTGCATTTTCCACTTTTTGCTCATTGCATCCCTTAATGTTTTCCTCACGCTACGCCACTGACCCTAAACATTTGTGCGATGCATGTTGAGGTCCAATTTTTCCTTTTTTCATTCCATAATGAGAACGAATGATCGCAATAGCATTAAGTGTATTTGGTGAAAATGATGATTTACATAAGAGGTAGAGAAGGAAGATTGTCGATGGCGTCAGACAAAATGAGTTTCAAAGTTTTTCTCTTTTTTTAGGTAATGAATTTAATTAGGTACAACTTCAGTCACATTTTAGTCGCGTTAAATAGCGAACTTTCTGGCAAATTCTTTAATTTTTGTAGAATGTCTGCAACAGACTTAGAATTTTTTAGTAACAAAATTGAACAACGCTATGCGAAAATAGAAACTAATATAAGAAATTGCATTCCGGGAAAGGCTGGCTGTAACACTAAGCTTTCTCGCTACCGGCGGCAACTACGCAAGTGTATCTATTTATTCAAACTTGATCCCCAAACCATTTCAAAATGCTTTCATGAATTTTGCAATGCATTAATAGACGTAATACAAGGGGAAATAAAGATAAGCAAAAATGATTAAATGTATGTTTTGAAAAACAACATTTAAGTATTATCTTTTGACCTTTTTAAAACCTTAAAACTTTTTATTTCTTGTTTCTGACTTGTAAAATACATATATACTCTTGCAGCGTTGAATTTAATGTTTCATCGTACGACTCATCAGCGAAGTTTTGTATATTTGGTTGAAAGGAATAATTAAGGAGAATGTGGTTGCAAAGATTGCTATGGAGGATGGCTGATAATTAGAATGTAGAGATGGTTTGAGATAGTAGTTGAAAAGATTTTGCGCTATATACGATGGCTATCACTGAGAGTGATAGATGGTGAAGACAATGCTTGCAAAGATTGTGATGATAATGGGGATAATTGAGAGTATGAAAAAAATGATATATGATATTCTTGGAATGGAGAATATGAGAATAAGAATCAGGTGAAATTCCTGAGGATGATTGAGTGGGAGAATGAGGGCAAGACGAAAATGCGCTATAAACAAAACAAATATTATTCCGCAAACACTTTTAAAGTTGGACATTTAACATTTTATTTTAGAATCTTTTTAATTGCATTTGCACACATCACCAAAAAATATGGATAAAAACTCATCATTGTCTTGGTGATTGGGTAAATCCTGAGAATGATTAAGTGTGAAATGAGGAGAAAGCGAAAATCTTGAAGGTGGTTGAGAGTAATAATTCAGAAATTATGAAATATCCTGAAGGTTATTGAAAATGAGATAGTTGAGATAAGGATTATTGCACAAACTGGAAACGTTGCTGCTTGAAACGAAACATTAAGCAAACAATCTCATGTTCCTGTCCATTGATCTTAGTTTTTGACATCGTAATTCAAAGAACAAGGATCGTTCATTTTCGTCAGGCTTCTCCTGTGCAGATTTTAATTAATTATACGCCTCGTGCATACGCCTTTCTTTTTCTGATGTAGTACTGCTAATTTTACGCTTTTGATTTCCAATAACTTTTCAGTAGTTGAAGCTTTAAATGTTTCGAAGATGGAAGTATTTGAAGTATTAGTACCATTTTCGAACAAATCCATATTAGTTGACATTCCGCAATTTTATTTTCACGAATTTCTACATCAGCTGAAAGAAAAATTGTGATATCACAGAAAAATTGTGCTATAAACTTTTTTCATTGCCTTGGTACCATAGATGGAAAGCACATTGTTATTCAAAGTCCTCAACAAAGTGGAAAGACATTTTACGACTATAATCTTCTAATATTGTTCTATTAGCTGTCACGGACGCTACGTACTGTTTTACTTATGTGGACGTTGGATGCCAAGAAAGAGCTAGTGGCGGAAGTGTTTTCTGAAATTCATCATATTTCCAAAAACTTCCAATCATTATGCTGGTGTACATATCAAAGGAACCAAGAAGGGAATATTTGGCTATCGTCTACCACATGCTCGCCGTATTATAGAAAATGTTTTGACATCATGTCAGCTATTTTCAGGGTACTTAGGAAACCAATACTACTATCACCAGACGAGACTACAAAATATCGTAATGGCTTGCGTATTACTGCAGAATGATTTGAGGAAGAGTAAGGCCTCAAGATCATTATACTCACCAAATGGTATATCTGATACAGAAGCAGAAGACGAATTTCAAGCCACATCATGGTGAAATAAAGACCTTACTTTTATGCTTTCACTCTGAAAGGTGCCTAGAAAAGCAGGACGCCAAAAATGTTAGAGATGCCTTTGCAGAATATTTTAAAATATGTGGCGCGGTACCATATCAGGATCGATATCAAGAAATAATTGCTTGCAATAATTTTAATATTTAATACTAATAATTTAAAATTTGTTTTGGTTTTGGTATCTGCAAGAGATTAAATTGTACGACTGGTAGATTTTTTAGGAAATAGAACTGCAGTAAATATTGTTGTAAATCATGTTATTAAATTAACTAAAAATGATTGCCTTCACTTTTGAGTGTAATTTTCGGCACGTGCATACCCAATAGCGCTTCTTTTTTCCTGTTCAGTTCCCTAAGGTGCAATTAATATTTATTTTTTCTTAGAATTCCATCCATATATTGTGCATACTGTTTTTGTCTTGGATGCTTAGGATTCGAAATTGCTGGTTCCTGTTCATATAGTAACAAAAAATGTAAAATTGTGTACTAGTTAAAAAAATAATATCCTTGTAACTGTGGTAGCAACGAGTCGTTCTCATAACGAGTGACACGTCACTCCGCACCGTCGCGTCGCACCAGATGCCTTCTAATGCCGAACGCTTACACTAGAAATTGTTTCACCTTTTACCCAATCTTCCATTTGTTTATATTGAACGAATTTATACTATCTATAACCTCTTTAAAATGATATATTTTTACCATGTGTTGATCTAAAGCCATTTATTTATTTTTCTATGGTAAAATCATTTAATAATTTTCTTGAATTTTAGTTATAATGACTACTGTTTTAATTATAATATTAAGTAATACATCTGGTAGATTTATAAAATTCCCCTGAGTGTATATTTAGCACTTTATTCATATGAATTTATTTTAGGAGTCTACTAATAATCTACAGATTCAGCAAGGCTTTTTCTACGGACCATTTATAGAAAACCATAATAAAAATCCATTTTTACAAAAATTACCCTATGAAAGTTTTAAAACTGGTGATTATGTCCAAGTACCAATTATGATTGGTACTACCGCCGAAGAGGCACTTTATATGCTGACAGGTAAAGTAAAGTGCAAAGATTTAGCAACATTTCTGCATATACGCTTTCTTCTTATTTGAATTTGTTAGCGCTAATAATGATATACATTTCGAGGTATTAGGTATTATTTAAGCCAGAGGCATCTTATTAGTTCATGTATTAATTCTCGGAAGATTCGCCGTGTTTTAACATTTGTTTTATTTTGAGTGTGAAAAAAAAATCACGATTTTATTATTATATTAATTACACGGAGGTAGATCCGGGTGATTGGTAAAAACAATAATTAAGATCTACATCAGAACCCGAGAATAACAACCGCAGAGAAGCGACAACATAAATCCCGCCCAAAAATTTAGAGTGCTAACTGTCATATCCACGTGCTTGTCAGTTTAGTTTAGTCCGAGATTTGTTTAGTACAGTCGTCGACGACAAAATTTTTGCACATTTAACTGGTTTATATTACTATATATGTATATACGTGAACGCCAGTTTCCTTTGGATTGTTTGTGTGTTAATTATTATTGAAGTGACTTCTTTAGCGAGGGTATAGTCAGAAGAAATGAAACGCTTATCAAAGTGAAACGCATTTCAAAGTGAAACGCCCCAGTATGTTCCAGTATAGCTAGAGGACATGTAGCCGGGGTAAAATGAGAATCCTGGACGAAAACTGGACCTGATTCAGATGATTAAAATAAGCTGAGACTAAGTGAAACTAACTGAAAGTTGAATCGACGACTAATCCAAACTAACCAAATCAATTAAAATTGGTTATATCGTATCGGAACCGCTTCAAATGACTAAAATAAGTTGAGACTAAGTGAAACCAACCGAAAGCTGATTGGACGACTAACCCAAACTAGCCAAATCTATAAAAATTGATTATAACGTATCGGAACCGCTTTAAATGACAAAAATAAGCTGAGAATAAGTGAAACTAACCAAAAATTGAATCGACTAACCCAAACTAATCAAATCTATTAAAATTGATTATAACGTATCTGAACCGGTTCAAATGACTAAAATAAGTTGAGACTAAGTGAAACTAACCGAAAGTTGGACGACTAACCCAAACTAACCAAATCTATTAAAATCGGTTATATTTTTTTTGCAAATACATATAAAATCATCCTCAAATAATTGTTAAAGGTTGTTGCAGATGTCAAATTTTATTTGCATACAATAGAGCATCGAAAACTAAAAGCTTTTTGTTAACAATAAGGAAAATATTGACGAACTTATTAAACTGTCAGATTTGACAATTATTGCTTGAACCGTCCAATTTACTGAAATCTATATAATTGTATATTAATAGGGAATTAAGTTGATACATTTTAACATAAATGTTGACATATTAGCGACGTTAACCGTAATATTCTGTCATTCACGCGACCTGGTATAAATAAAAATTGTAGGTTTTGTCGAAATTAAAAATTGTAAGTCGATAGAGCAATGACAACTGTATAAAAAGTGTAATATAAAATTGTCGGTATTGCTCATAGTTAAGCTTAAAAAAAATAATGAAGAGTTATAAGTCAACAAAAGGTTTGATCTTTTAACGTTTTTCTCGAAATAAATTTGCTAAATTTGCAACAAAATTAATCTATTACATTTTAGCGTCAATGTCTCAATTTAAGCAAAATTATTTAATTTATGCTGACCTTACTTGTCACAAATACATCAAAACCAACTATAAACAATACCGACAAATTTATATGACATTTTTTATACATGTCATTGCTCTAAAGACTTCCGATTTTTAATTGCGAAAAAATCTACACTTTTCCTTTTTATTTATAGCAGGTCGCGTGAAAGACAGTGAAGACGATGTGTCAATATTTATGTTTATGCAAATTTAGTCGTCGATTCAACTTTCGGTTAGTTTCACTTATTCTCAACCTATTTTAGTCATTTGAACCGGTTCCGATACGTTATAATCAATTTTGATAGTTTCGGTTAGTTTTGGTTAGTAGCCCAATCACGCTCGGTTAGTTTCACTTATTCTCACTTTATTTTAATCATCTGAAGCGGTCCCTATACGTTATAATCAATTTTAATAGATTTTTTTAGTATGGGTTAGTGGTCCAATCAACTTTCGGTTAGTTTCACTTAGTCTCAACTTATTTTAGTCATTTGAACTGGTTCCGATACGTTATGATCAATGTTAATAGATTTGGTTAGTTTGGGTTAGTAGATTCAATTTTTGGTTAATTTCAATTATTCTCAACTTATTTTAATCATTTAAAGAGGTGCCGATAACTTATATTCACATTTAATAGATCTGGTTAGTTTGGGTTGGTTAGTCGTCCAATCAATTTTCATTTAGTTTCATTTAGCCTCAACTTATTTTAGTCATTTGAACCGGTTCCGATGCGTTATAATCAATTTTAATAGATTTGGTTAGTTTGGGTTAGTCGATTCAATTTTCGGTTAGTTTCACTTGGTCTCAACTTATTTTAGTCATTTGAACCGGTTCCGATACGTTATAATCAATTTTAATAGATTTGGTTAGTTTGGGTTAGTAATCCTATCAACTTTCGGTGAGTTTCACTTATTCTTAACTTATTTTAGTCATTTGAAGCGGCTCCAATACGTTATAAGCAATTTTACTAGATTTGATTAGTTTGGGTTAGTCGTCGATTCAACTTTCGGTTAGTTTCACTTAGTCTCAACTAATTTTGATCATTTGAACCGGTTCCGATACGTTATAATCAATTTTAATAGATTCGGTTAGTTTGGGTTAGTCATCCAATCAACTTTCGGTTAGTTTCACTTAGTCTCAACTTATTTTAGTCGTTTGAACCGGTTCCAAGTCAGTAAACTCTGGATTAAACCGTTAAATCCTAAAAGATAACTACTATTCATAATACATTTCTAATAATGTAAATAATAAACACGTAACTAATTACATGTTTTATCGGTGTATAGCATTTCCTTTTCCTTCATCATTTCTCTCAGTATATTAAACCGGTCATCTGTCACATATGACAAACTGAACTTGGCTCTCCAACTTCAAAGGTGCCGACGGCTTTCGTCGCTTCTCTGCGGTTGTTATTCTCGGTCAGAACCCTAATATCTACTTAACTGTGTTAAAAATAAGATCAACCCTTATATTTATTTTCTTTTCGGTTTCATAATGTGTTGCATTGTACTCTGTCTGTTAAGTTCAATTTTGATTTTACATAGCATTATACTTATGCATTAATATTTAATGCGAAATATAATTTCACTATTCACTAGGTTGTAATAACCTTATTCCTTGTTTTTTTTCTATTTTCTTTTAAATAAGCTACACTAGAAACTAGTCCGAAAAGATGCACTAGAACGGATGGAAATAATTTGTCTTGTCAGCACTGCTGATAACTAGAAAACACATATTTTTTTAATTTAAATTATATTCTCAACTAAATACCAGAATTCATTACATTACATTAATTACGTAATAGCACAACTGAACTCGTTATAGAAGGAAGAATAAGAACAGAGAACAAAGAATTTAAAGAAAAAAAAACAAAACATATTTAATCCGGGTAAACTAAGAGATTCGACAGTATAAAAATGATAGAAGATGCCGTTGAAGTGAACGCCGATAACACCTTTTTGCTTATCTACTCTATTAGCGGCCTTTTTTTCAATTCCTGTTAATTTTCTTTTAACCGTATTCGCAATACCAGTGTGTTGACACCCCATTCTTATGAAAATGGTTTACACCATGGGCAACGACCCCTTCTCCTCCACCTAGTCAGTGGTTTCATTCCACCTTCTCTGTACTCAAATGTAACTTTAGTTATAATGAAATGAGCGTAGGCCAAACCACTTTCTGTTTTAAAATACTAGTTGAGATTTCGAATTTAAGGGAGCACCCAATTTAAATGGAGCATTTTTATTCGAAATCAGTGATTGATCGAAATATGTTCAGGTAATTTCTCTTATGTTATGACCTAGTTATTTAAAAGTTCGCCAGACAATAAGATGTGACATAATAAGAAGAATACTAATTAGCATTGTTAACACTTATCCCGCTGTGATTTACTTTCCTTAATACATGAAATACAGATTGGCACTAGCACCATAGACAAAGAAAAAAAGCTTTCTTATGACTAGCATTGCTTTCTCTATGACTAGCACTGAGTTATGTGACAGTTCAAAAATGTACCAAGGATATACTTCAGGTATGTTTACCAAATTTCAGGTACCCTAATCTTTATGTATTACGGCTAAACTTACTGCTTTGGTCTTAATGCTAATCCGTAACCTGCAATCCAAACCTTTATAAATTTTAGTACACCTTCTCTCACAACGAGAGACAAATAAATTTCGAACAGCGTTTCATGTAGTACTGTTCCGAGCCTGATTCTTCTTAACTACTTATTTTTTTTCGACGGTCCTCTGGTACACGGAGACACTTTTCACAAATTGCTCAATTATGTTTAACCATTTGGACTGCGAAACATTCGTGATAGATAAAGTTTTACTAATTTTCCCAAGTTCCCATATTTTTCTGGGCAGAGTAACGATTTACCGAGCGTAGGGACTTTTTGAAACTACTTTTTCCTGGTCCATCTTGGCCATAGCAACTGACTAACTCTTTCCCAAAGGTTTTTAGCTTTTTATACGATCTTTCAAGGCTTGCGTCTTGTTTTTCTTCTCGAGAAAACTAGATTCAGCACCTGCCCAGCTCTTAAAATGTTTTTGCTAAGAACACTTAAAATTCCTAAGTCAATGAAAATATTAATGTGGAAAATCGCTTTTGAACATGTTTTGTACATTCCAACCTGGGTTATAGTACCGCCGGGTTTTCCAAATTAGGATAATTAAAATTGGCTATTTCAGTTAACATGATGAATATTTTTAATAAAAACGCCCCCTGGCCAAGGTTTTCCTTTAAGAACAAAGTGTTAGGGAACCTCTTTGTGAAGTGTGCAAAAGTCGGCTGCATTTCGGGTCTTATTTCGGTTCTGGTGAAGTTAAACACAGTACCGTTGATTTGGAATATATTCTAGTAGTAAATTATTTTATTTAATAAGACATATGAATGCTATAAAATAAGAAAGTACCAGACAACACTGGTATACTGGAGACTCAATAACAAAAGCACTATACCAAGATCGCTTAAATAAAAAAATAGAGGCGAACTCCATTAAGGAACAAGACGATCCACAAGAGTGCTGGGAAAAGATAAAAACGGATATCACCGACGCAGCTATAGAGGCTCTAGGTCTAAGGAAAGTGGGAGTTAATAAAGCTTTCCGTAACAAACAATGGTATACACCCGAAGTGAAAGCTCTATCCAAGGAGAATCGTGAAGCTTACCTAAGATATAGGGGTAACCAAACACCGGAAGGAAAGAACCAGTACATCCAAACAAGAAACAGCGTCAACACAGAAATCAGAACCATAAAACGAAACGTTTGCCTCCGAAATGGAGCACGACTTATACGGAGCACAAAGGAAGGCATGGAGAATGCTAAATAGAAGGAAACTCGAAATCGTGGAATATACACAAACACTACAAATTGATTAACTCCAATGGAAAACCTACTTTGAACAACTGTACACAGATATATCCGAAGAGGAAAACAGAAACGAGATTGAAGAAGAAGGCTATTTTTAGCCTTCTTCTTCAATCTCGTTTCTGCTGAAGAACCTCCGGAAATAACCGAAAGAATGACAAGAAGATTAAAAAAGAGAAAAGCACCCGGACTGTATGAGATGCCAAACGAGTTATTGAAATATGGGGGGCACCAGCTAATGACAGAACTTACAAAGTTTTTTAACAGTATATTACAACCAAAAATGTCCCAAATTATTGGAAAAAGAGCATAACCATCCCAATATTCAAAAAAGGGGACAAAAAATACCCAGAAAACTATAGAGGCATAACCTTAGTAAGCTCAGTCATGAAACTGTTCACGAAGATCATAGAAACAATAAATTAGCGAACATGTAAAAATATCGGAAGAGCAACAAGGGTTCCGGATGAATCGGTCAACCATGGATGCTATCTTAATAGCCAGGCAAGTAGTGGAAAAGGCTATAGAATACGGAAAGCCCGCATATATGTGCTTTATAGACCTCACCAAAGCATTCGGTGGGATTGAACGACGTGACAGATATTCTTAACAAAAAAAACGTAACGAGAACCGTAATAGACGTCATAAGACAACTAATCCACAATATATCTACCCATATATTGGTCAAACAAAAGATGACAGAGGGAATAAAAACACCAACGGGAATCCGACAAGGAGACTCCTTAAGCCCACAACTTTTCAATCTAATAATGGATGAAATAATAAACTAGGTTAAAATCACAGAGGGAGGATATAAGCTCACAACAGGTGAAATCAAAATGGTCTGTTATGCCGATGACGCCCTAATTATAGCGGAGAATGAGGACGACTTACAACGGCATGCAGGTATCGACCAGCAAAACCAAAGCCCTTGTCATTTCCAAAAAACCGATGAGATGTAAACTTGCTTTGGAAAATAAAACAATAGAACAAGTCATGTCGTTCGAATACCTAGGCATACAAATTACCTCAAGCCAAAATAGAACAAGTGAAGTAAGAGAACAAGCCAATAAAGCCAGCCGACTCTCAGGTGCACTTCGGGGCATTATCTGGAATAACATCAACATGAGCAAAAAGTCAAAGATTAAAATGTACAAAACCTATGTTAGACCCATACTAACGTACGCTATAGAAACAAGAGCTGACAACAAAAGAACAAAAACACCCTACGAACAACAGGAATGAAAGTACACACTAAGAGACAGAAACAGAAACACATACATAAGACACGAATGTGAAGTGGAAGACATCATCAAATGGGGCACACACGTAGAAGGGACTGGAAGAGCCACGTGGACAGGATGACAGAGGGAAGACTGGCAAGAATCACTGGAGATGGACGACCATGGACAAGACGCCCCCCACCGGAAGACCTCCAAAGAGATGGGTGCAGTCATGGACCTCAACATCTCAAGAGAATTAAGTTGGAAAATACAGACCTAAGGCCTACAATATGAGGAAGAAGAAATGATACAGATTCCTGGAATTTTCTTAGGAAAAATAATTTAACTTTAGACGCGAGTCGGACATTATTTCTTGACACTTGAATTTCAAGTAAAATTTTGTTTTTAAAATAAAATTATTATGAATGTTCTGTCTAGGCGACCTAGTACAAATTGGAGTAATTTTAGAATCAATTTAAATTAACAATTATGAAATATATTGTTAAAACAATTTAACAAGAATTAGTTACCAACTCCGGTCCATTTCACCATATCAGACAATTATTGCAGAATTAAAACCGTACGGTCCAAACTTTTGAGTGATTAACGAAAATGGAAACATTAAACGTACTTGTTCGAGACAAAATAGATATCACAGCCATTGGGTACTACTTTCCTCTACCACATAAAAACTGACACAGAGTACCCAAAAATTACAAGAGATGATAGAATAATTTTGAATCAGCTGAAAAATAAATGTTTAGGAGAAGATTAACTCAGTAAAAAAATATATACAAAATTGTAGAGAAATGGTTGAGATTCTATTTAACAAGGTTTATTTGTGAAATAAAAATTTCAAAAGAGTAATTCAAATGGAATTTAAATTTAGAAACTAAGTACCTACCAAATTTCCTGTTATCCCACTTCTGTACTGAAATAGTTATAAACGACATACTAATAAAACTAGACGGGTTCATTACCATAGACTGTTTGGGAGTTAACCCATCTTGCCTTCTCTGATTTGTAAAAGGCACTTGATTCCATTCAGACATGGTCTGGCTTGAATTTCTTGCAGAATTTATATTCGTTTTTAAAATATACCTATTCTCCAAGGAACTCATAATTACTAAATTACTTAAGAACATCTATGAAAATGCGTCAAAGCACTTTTAAATAGATCATACGACTGCAAATAACCAAATTCCACCAGGAGAGGTGAGACAAGGAGAAACTATATAGATATATTGGAATAGAATAGTTACGGTGTCGTCGGAATACAGCTGCGAATTGAACAAAATGTTGGAACGAAGTAATGAAGGCTCAACAGATAAAGGACTAAAACTAAACTATGAAAAGACAAAAATAATGTGCTGGGATCTTACTATTAATGACGTTGTTGGGTTTATATATTTGGGTCACACTATTAAAATGGGCAAGTATAATTAAAATACCAAATCATGACGAATTTGACTTATCTGCATGGGCAGCTTTCCTGAACCTAAAAGTCTGCATACAGAACTGTACCTATGAGCTCCGCCCGTTAAGCAATACACAGTTGACTTGTTGGAATATTATTTGGTGTTAGAATAGAAGATGATTAGAAATGTCATAGCAGTGGCAAGGACGAAGGAGTGATTGGAGTTAAAAGATAAAAGTTGTGGAAGGGATATCTAAATAGAACATAAAGGAGCACAAGACGATAATTCTGGACAGTTGTATATGATATACTAGGATGATTGCTGTTCATACAGTGCATAAAGGTACCACAGAATAGGTAAAAAAAGTTAAAAAGGATTTAATAACGAAACTGTAGATGTATGTTTAAGAAAAAAATAAAAAGTAAATAACAGAAGTTTGTACACACACAGTTACACAGCTCTTCCTATTCTGTTTCTTCATTATTTATTCCCTCGCAGTTCTTTCCTCTTCTATTTCTTCATCATTTATGATTTCTATTTCTTCATTATTTATGATCTGATTTTCTATCTGCAAGTTATCTAATGACATATTCGATTATGTTGCACAAATAGTTTTCTTCTGTTTGATCTAAAAACTCACTCAGATCCTTAATTTTCTTCTCGTCGTCTGACAAACCCAAAATTACTGAATCGTCATCATTGAGAAACATTCTAGAAGCTCCTCCTCAGTAAGAGACTGCTTATATTTCCTGTTTCATCGGAAAATATATAAGCGAGGATAATATACAACAATAATTAACGCATGCTGAATATACGATTGCACAGATAGATTCAAGGATTGAATACATCGGCGAATAATTAAATATTGATGAAAACAGAAGGGTTACATATGCAAAAATAATCTAAAGCTGTTGTTTATAAGGTCATATAATTACTTATCTTATTTTTCTCCAACTTACCATTAAATGACATTAAGAGTCGTTTATCACCTTGCATCGTACATATTACTGTTTTTTACCGTTATTTGATTTATTAATGCTTACTTTCTTCATTATCGTATCTGATACTATCTCGATTAGCAAATGTCTTGCCAATATTATTGTAATTATCTGATTTACCTTGTGTATTATGTTCCCTCTCTTAAATGCTAGGCACTTACTGTGATTTGCTGGCAGTAAGCTGTCTTATATAACTACCACTTTAGGTTTTTGTACATAAGCAGGTTATTTAATTGAGCTCTCTTCGATTTCCCCCTGTAGTTCTTCACTGGCCATATATTTTCTTCAGAATTTTTTTTTTTTTTGAACTGTTTATTATTTTTCCACTGATATTATCGCTGCCTTTGGATTAACTTATAATTGTTTTCCTTTACGGTAGTAATCTTCATTTGGGGCGTTCTGTGATTGTCAGCTACTTAGTCAGATCTTTATAATTTCAAGTTTTAGTTAGGCAGTATTGATGATTTAAATTTTAAGATGAAAAGTTAATGATCTCATAATTTAGATGAATCTTATTTTAAAAAATCCTATAATTATTTAAAGTGCGATATCATAATCTCACTTAGGTTTGATACCTAATAAATGTTCTATTGTGCACGTAATGTCTCAGAATATATTTAATATCTAAATAAATAGCTTAGATAGGATCCTTGATGTTTATTTTAGTATGCTGAAGTCAAGGTGAAGTTGAGTTTAGGAAATTTACTTTGAGGTTTCTCAATATTCATAGATAGCGTATTTTTGTAATTTTTATTACCCTAATCTCAATGCTTAAAAATCATTGATATATTCATAATAGAAAATATTGTGGCGCCTTCGCCCAAGTGCCAACTCTGCGACCCACACCTATAAATATTAACACCGCTGACTTAACGAGGCATATTATGGACCGATTGCTAAGCAATTAACTAATAGCGTTACAATTTTTGGTGTCAAATACCTACATCGCTGAACCTGGATCTTTTGCCAGAAAATCATAAATTTTTTAAATATTTCTCTCAATATTTCCATTAAAATTGCTTTATTGTTTGAGTTAAATGCAAAGAGAGATCCTTTTAAAACATTTTTATTTCGTAGACTACTTTCACTGGACTCTCGCAGACTACGACAATAATTTAAAACTTCTCGTGCCTCACGGTCTGCATATTTCCGACGAGAATGTTCGTCAAATAGTAGGAAATTTAATTAAAGACGAATATACACAGGACCAGCTGTTTCAAGACAACATTCTTGCCGGGATTAAGGTCAGTATAGATGCAAGCAGTCTTGTAGTATATTAACTAATTTAACAGGAATGTATGCATGGGTTTGGTATGAATATTTTCTTGTTACTGAGATATACCTATTAATAGACCTCTCTGGTATAATTTTATTATTTCTCACGTAATCCTTTTGCGGATACCTAATTTATTAGTATTAGTATTATTGTAGATTATTATTGACTAACATTATACAGTATACTGCATATAGCTGTCCACTACTTTACTACTGTACTATATACCTATACTTTAATAAAAATAGATGCTTATTATTGACTTAATTCAATCAAACCTTATTATTACTTTATAGAATCATGTCTACTAAGATTTAACTTGAACGGGTAGGTACTAAATCAGCTTTCTTGGACAAGTTTATTGAAAAATTAAAATCAATGAGCCAACGTTTCGGTACTGCTCAGTACCATCTTCAGGGTCAGACTATTCCAATTTAATTACCAACGGTAATTCAACAAACGACATACTTTATATCTTTACAACAACCACGTATACAAACAATAACACAGAGAACAATTTCACTCGATCGCAAGCCAAGCGACTAAGTACTTGGTACTTTTGGTAAACCTTATTATGATAAAGTTAAAACTATACATCATTTAACAATACCGAATCTGAAAGTAATCAACTGATAGCAGGTAAAATAGTTACGTCAAACATTAGTAAATGCGAAGTACATACACTGTAATGCTTCTGCCTCCGTTGCTGAAAAAGGAAATATTGAGAGGCATCACAAAAGTGTAAATTCGAATTTTGAAAATTCATTCCCGTTACATTTTGCCACCAGAAAGGAAAACTTGAAACAATTTGAAAATAAGTTAATTGGATAACAGTCAATATTGATGGCATTATCTGTTTCAATGATAAAATATATTGATTCCTTTTCAGTTCAATTCAGAGCAGGACTTTACAAAATCGTTGATA
Organism: Pissodes strobi; assembly: GCA_016904865.1. Classification (NCBI taxonomy): domain Eukaryota; kingdom Metazoa; phylum Arthropoda; class Insecta; order Coleoptera; family Curculionidae; genus Pissodes; species Pissodes strobi. The sequence continues at coordinate 1,758,213 of MU181917.1, forward strand.
AAGGATGCCAAATATCAATCGTCTAATGCCCCTGTGTATTTTTACGAATTTGTTTACCACGGAGCAATGGGTGACTATCCACAAGTACTTGCAGGTAAAAACCATTGATTTGTATAGGAGTGGATAAGCAATAAATAGACCAAACATGGAAAATTTACGACCGCGAAATGTAAACAAAGAGATTTCTATTTGGACTTGCGCATTAGAAAATTAGTAGGAGCTAGCTGTTGCACCGTGAAGGTAAATAGGCAGGCCCGGACTTCGAAAGTGATTACTTCACCAAATATTCGGTAGAGGAGTCTTGCCGATTGTGAAATGGGCCCCAGTTAGCATAGCGAAACAAACAATAAGGTATAAATAAGTAATACTTATAATAATTAGACTTACTTTAAATAGGAAATCCCGGATATTTTGCCTCTACTACTACAGAACACAACCATACACTTTCGGGATTCTATTTTGGTAGCATCGCCCATTGTTTATGTGCATATTGTTCAATTTAAATGAAAATCAAAATAGGGTACGCACAAACCACAAACGTGAACCACTAAACTAAAACTAATTAAGCAACTACAGACACTAGGTCCAAAGAAAGTAAAAAAAAGTAAAAACAGGAATTATTAACTCAAAACGCCGGGCCGTCAAAACGAAAACATGTCAAAGACAAAAGCCAAGTTCGATCCTGACCGACGCCTGCTGAGACGGCAAGTGTTTTAGTGCGCATGACAAAACAGTATCTTCTTTGTTTACGTTTTTCCATTTTGTGTCGATTTTGTCATTCGCAGAAACCTGTTTTTTCGCCCATAGGTCGCCACTTTTGAATAGTGCGACAGGCGGCTATTGCTTATCCACTCCTATACAAATCAATGGTAAAAACACCATTTCTCTTTTAAATAATATTAACTAAAATATTATAAGAGGAAAAGCTCATATTTATTCCAGAGTTTTTTAAAATACCAAAACAAGCAGCACATTTACGTCATCGACATCATTACTATGACGTTTATTTCACGTTACTATGTTAATAAAAGCCACATCAATCAGGGCGGTAGCTAGGCATTCTTCACGGGCCCCCTAGGTTAGGTAGGAAGAAAACTTGTAGCGAATTAAGGTTAAAGAGTCTTAGGGGGGGGGGGGGGTTCAAATCCCCTAAATTTTATTCTTGATAAAAGTTGGTGCTTGTCCTAAAACCATAAATGATTATTTAAATTAAATTGGTAAAGTACCTTAACTTATAAAGATACAGCAAAAACTTATAAGGAAAAGTTCTTCCAAATTAATAATTAGCCTAAATATGATATGTGAGTTAACGTTATCTATCTATTGCCTGTTGCATATTTTCTGCGTAACGGTACCTTCAAAACTAGTCAATTCTAGTCTTATATGACGTTTTCATTGCTTATGCTGGCTTTTAAGTTATTCAATTAGTGTAACTCTTATATAATCAAATATAAAACATTGATCCTATACGTTTCTGCCTATACGTTTAAACATCATCAGGATCGGTCACGTCACAACTGTTTCTTTCTCGTTGATACTATAGTTATCTCCCATGATTTTGTTGTAAACTATTTATAACTAATATTTAATGACGACATGCTTATGTCGACGAAGCATTGTCACTTAATGACAAAACATTATATTAGATTACGCAAATAAAAAAATGAAGTACGAATTCTTAAAGAATCATCCCTGTGATTAGATTATCACGAATTTTCGTCTAAAGCCCGTAAAAAATATGTTTTAGAATTATTTTGTCTCATTTTAGGAGCAGGAAATGTGAGTCATGGTGAAGACCAAAATTACCTTTTTACCAGAGAGCTGTGGTATAGTAAACTGAATAATGCAGACCTAGCTCAGTTTCCTGAAGACGACTTGGTTGTTCACTACAGATATCTGAAACTTTTAATAAATTTTGTTACCTACTTGTAAGTGCTGTTCCTATAATCAAGTCAATTAGTTGCTATTAGAGTTTAAATCCATAACCATATGTAATTTAGGCTGAAATTCTTTAGTAAGAAATGCTGATCTTCCAATTCAACTATTTTGCTTCTACCATGCAAGGTTTTTTTCCTGACTTTTATTTCTATTACGGAAAATAATTTTTAAATTTGACTATTCGATTTTATTTGCAGGAAGCCTACCCCTGAAGATGACGATTTTCTTCAACATGTACAATGGCCTGAAGTTAAATCAGATGATTTTAAATACCTCGAAATTGGTAAAGATCTTTCTGTGAAAAGTGATCTCAAAAAAGAAAATCTACAATTTTGGGAAAATCTCTACGAAAAGTATGGAGTAGAACCTTTTGAGACTTTTTAAAATTATTTGTAAATACTTAAAACTCTAATAAATTTTTAATGACATATTTATATCCTTAACATATGCACTTGATTATATTGTTACGGCTAACCTAACAACCATCCGAACGTTTTTGTGCTACCCTA
>MU181917.1:1761181-1778965 GCA_016904865.1 Pissodes strobi
CTCTTAGTGCTCTTAAATAAAACCCAGCTCTTAAGAAAAACTATAAATTATAAGACAGTAAACAAAGACCTATGAACAGTACCTCAAATCGAGAAAACATGCGCACCGTAGTAATCGGGTATAATAGAATCTCATTTTCTCTGACCAATAATTGTTGTTAAAGTTCTATCGTTAATACATTGTTATTGTTATAAACTAAACGTGCTTACTTTATCATCTCTTCTTACCCCACGTGACGCGAACGCGGTCTACCTCAGTTACCCCCACCACGCCAAACAAGGCGTGTCCTCACGAGTAGAACATTCGGTGGTAGATTAAAGGAAGCATTGAGACCCCGTCATTGTACTAATCGCGACGAGGCTCTTCTCTAAGAAGTTATTCTTTAAATAAACGCGCTACCCCTAAAATTACTCGTGACAATATATTATATGATTGGGTTAGTTTGAGTTAGTGAAGTATCTCAACATTGAGGGAATATCACTTTTTGTACACTGCTGAACAAAAAAGCTGGACAAACAAAATATAGTTCAAAATCGATCTTGCATCGATTTCGATATTTTTATTCTCACGTTGTATGCACTTCCATCATGGGGAAACAGCCCAACATGTGTATAACTTATTGTTGTCACCGTATAGTTTGGTAATAATACCCTGTAAGTCTGTAATAATTCAAACCCAACTAAATATATTTCACCCCAGGTAAACAGCAAATATGTGCATTTAAAGCAATGTATTTTAGTTACTCCTTAGTCCGAACCCTGCTTGTCGGTATAATAGATTCCGTTACATGCAACAATCGCTGGAAGCAAGTTGTCACTCCGTCAAGGAAATCGTTCTTAATCGTTCTCAATATAATATATCTTTGTCTCCGTCAGTGTTGTGTAAAGAAAAAATGTCAAATATAGAAAGAACATGCTTCTACCCTCCCAATCGCATCCACCTCCGCGCATTTTCCCGCTCTAATCTCCCTGTCCGTGCCGGTAGGAAAAATTAGATTTTAGTCATTTAGAGTCTTACAAGCCAGATACAAGGGAGATACGCGCAACTCAATGTTAATAAATCATCCAAGATAGAGAAAGCTGCCTTGCTTTCTTTTTCTGTCTTCAGAGCAGGTTAACGCAGAAAGCGCACGAGGCGGACGCTGTCATTTGCCCGCCAAATTCAAATTAAGCATCTTCTCTTTTTTTTTCAAAATTTGGCGGTTCAATTAAATAAATACTCCCATATACTCCCTGTCCTCGCCGCTAGGAAATATTAGATTTTAGTCATTTAGTGCCTTACAAGTCAGATACAAGGGAGATACGCGCAACTCAATCTTAATTAATCATCCTAGATAGAGAAAGCTGCCTTTTGCTTTCTTTGTCTGTCTTCAGAGCAGGTGAACGCAGAAGGCGCTCGAGGCCGACGCTGTAATTTTCCCGCCAAATTCAAATTAACTATCTTCTTTTTTCTTTGTTTGTTTTTTCAAAATTTGGAGGTTCATATAAATAAATACTCCCATATAACTCAAAATTGTCATTTATTCGGTTTTGATATATATTTTTTACAGACAATACGAATCAATATCACTAAAAGAGATAACATTGTAAAACTGAATGGCCAATTAGACTATGCAAATTCTTTACTAAAATTTAATATAAATATAAATATTTATTATCATTATTAGTTGTAAAGGTTTTCAATTATTGATTAAGTGAATCTGACAGAAATATAATTAAATTGCACTAATGCTAAACTTCATTCAACACACTTTGACCGTTATGTCATATCATGCCATCTCTTTTAATGCCGTGAACGTATTTCCTATATTAGTCTATACTGGAAAAATTAAATTTGATAGGTGCTATTGACACTGACTTCTATTAGCGTCAAATTTCAAATCAAAACAAAATAATCTTTTTAAAATGCCTTATCGATTAACTGAAAAAGAGCAAGCTCTTATTTTAAAATTGGTGGGATATTTTACCCAAGAAAAAGATGCCGGTAAACCGCTTTTACCCTTGAACGCCGTGTATAATGTAAGTATCAATGATATGGGAAAAATTATTTAACTTCATATTATTAATAAAGTTATATTGTAGGCATCTGATAATTGTGATTTTTCCTAATTTTTTATGTTATTATAGCGTGTTGCAGATGCATTAGATATTTTCTTGTCTTCTATTCAAAGATTGGTTTCTAAGGGCATCGAAACTGATCATAACTATAGAGTCAAAGTTCAGGCTGCTCATGTTTCAGCACGAGGAACTCCACTCTACAAAGTACACCAGCATGTCATAAGAATAAGAGTTTATGCTATGTATGCAGCAGGTAGATTTTAAATTTTTGTAGTAATTATATTTCTATTTATGTTTCTGTTCATTTTTAAGGTGAACATAAAACACTAAAAACACTTAAAAAACAACTGCTGGATATTGATGGTACCCAAGGTTCCTTAAGTGTTCCTTAAGTGTTGGCTTGAAAAAATTAAAATTTAAATGGAGAAAGTGGCAATTTCCAACAGAAAGTCTCTTATGGAACAGCCATCCATCGCCCATAAAAGATTAGTTTTTTTAAGAGAATACATGAAAAATAAGTATAATCCTTATTCGTTAAAGCCTGTAGTATTAGATGAGACGTTATTAAAAAATTATTTTAGGTAAATTTTAATTTAAAAATAATTTTAGGTCGCGCCTCAAAAATGCAAAAACTATGTCAGACACACAGATAACCTGATAAGTGAGGCATGGGAAAAAGAAAAATACATTGATGCTTCTAACATTCTTCCAGTGAGAATAGACTTAAATGAATCTGACTCTGATGAGTTTGATTTTTCAGACAATGAAGACTAATGAATATTTTTTTTAACTTTTGCCGTAGTATTCTTAGTTATTTTGAAATGTCCAGATGCTTTGTTTTTGTTTTGGTGACATTGGGAGTTTTTTTCAGAAATAAATAATACCCGGTAATATATGTTTTCTCCCATAATAATTGCATTTTATTTTTCCTAATTTAAGGGATACCTTAATTACATAATTTTTAAAATATTTTGAATTTATATGCTATGCTATATTAAATATAAAATGTACGATCCTACATGAAACATAATAATTGCATGAAAAAAATGGATGGATATAAACAAGAAATAATTATTAGCTGCTCTGCCCTTAACCCTTTCAATACTGACGGGTGATACGTGTCCCAGTAAAAACTTGGTCTTAGAATTACGAATTTTTATTTGGAAAAAAAACATTCATTTTACTGTAGGGACATATATGTCCCATAACAAATTCTTTTAATACCGATGGGTGCTAAGTTCATTTGAAATGCATTAGCGGCTGTCCCAGTCGTTATTTATGCTTTTTCCAATAAACTACAAGCGGGAGCTTATGTTTTTATGTTAGATTGTAGCAGTATTTCTTCATTTGTAAACAAGTGCATGTGCAAGTTCCTCTTTGTTTGTGAGTTCTATACTACAATATTCGTGTAAATGTGATTTAAAGACATGGAAAGGTGAGCAATTATGTCTAATTATAAGTGTTTACAAGTACCTTCTAGAGGTCTTTAGAGTTACATCGAATGTATATGTGTGGGACATATATATACCAACCGTATAATAAACAATCATTGCCGATCCTGATGAGCGCCGAAAAGTTGAGAAAAGAACGAAAACTATGTGTTCAGGATGTAATGTTCCTTTATGCAATGATTGCTTGCAATCTTATCACCGTTAAATTTTCAAAATTATTGTTTTTTGTTCATTTAGATTTTAGCTAAAATAATACTTTCATTGCTTGTAGAACATTTTTGATAATTTTTCCTTACTGTGGGGACATATATGTCCCGTTATGTATTTTTTTTATTTGTAGTTAATAAACAAAAAAATTGTTTGGATGTATTTAATTTATGGAGTTTTATTATATATAAGGTACCTTATCCATACGAATTTTCAAAAGAAAAAAAAGTCGTATTTTGAAAGCTAATTCTCCTCTGGGACACGTTGGTCCCAACCGTATTTTATTTAAAATTTTTTTGAAAACAAGTCGTATTGAAAGGGTTAAAACAAGAAAGTTTGGGTTTAACTAATTAAAAATTCAACATCTTTATTAAATTTATCAAACCACATTTTTAGATATTTAATATTATTAATGCTTCAGGGCAGCACTGCATTAAATGTAAAAGTAGCAGTTCGCATTATAGAACGTATTTAAAAATGAGTAAAAACGGAACGCACTCTAACCACAAAATGAGATCGGTAATAAAAAGAAATATCAGAGACATTTTGTAGCTAAACTTATAAATGACAAATGAGTCTATCTAAGACATGTGTATTGTTTTTAAAGGCGTCAGTAATTATGACGTAACAGTCTAAGTGTGCTGAACGGTCTGTACTTTCAATTATTATTTCTGGGTAATCTTTCTTTAGGAAATGAAAGCAAAGACAATCGAAAGTGGCATAAGTTCAACTGAATTACAAATGCAAATAATATAAGGTCAAAGACGTTGTAGATTCACACTTCAACATAATCCATTTCACTATTGTCTTAAATTGACTGTTAAAAAGCACAAATTAAATGATATACACTGTAGTCACTAATAAAAGTCAATAATTTACGTAAACAACAAACCCAAACAAAGCGGCCATTACAGAAATGCCAAACCGCGCACGTCACCGTTCTGTTGCAGAGTTGTCAAAATTGAAATTTTTTGGTTTATGATATACCTTTTGTTTCTTAATTAAGCATGAGCAAAAAAAAGATCAAAATTTATATAAAAAAACCGGAGGCAACTTGGCAACCACGAGGAAAGCGATGATTGCACCACCTAGTATAGGAAGTTACATTAAACAAAAAGAGATAAAGAACATGGAATCAGTGGAAAAATTTACGGGGCCAGTTACCAGTCTCTCCTTTGTCTCTGTTACAAACACTCAACCGTGATGTATCGATCCAGTCATCGCTCTGCATGAATTTGGCGCCAAGTAAATCTACCCTGACTAACGCTAAGATATTTAGTAGTTTTTCTCATTTGTTTGCACAGATATTTAGAGAATATTTGCTGTATTCTGGGTTACTTTTTTTCAACATTGAATTAAGGACTTTTTGGGCGTTTCAACACATTTTCTAGAGACAATACAAATTGTAGCGTTTCTCCTGCTGAAGACAGAAGAAGGTAAAATGGCGGATGGAAATTTGTAGCAGGCAAATCTATTCCTGTACTCATGATTCGAATTAAATGTTCGAAGGCTTATATCCCTGGCAAAGTTAAATTGGGAGAATCGAAGAAAATGTAAAGTACAAGGCGTTTTGTGTGAACGAAAGCAGTTAGTTTAAATACACGAAAGTTCAATTAAATTCGGTGAAGAAATGAGTTAGCTAGTTCATTGTAGATATAAATAATCAAGAAGTGTTGTTAGACATTTAATAATAGTTAACCGTACGTATGAAAGTAGTTAGAAATTATATGTATATATTAATCATATTTAATGCAAATGAATTCTTGCGTTATTAAAGTACGTAATACCTAAAATACATGTTTCATTCACACCCTATGAATAAAACTCCCACCAACCTATTTTGATACAGTCCACTAAAGTGTGGCAAGTATAACTGGAACAGCAGAAAGAATGCGGGCAAAAAATTGGCGATGTTGTCGAGTAGTTTTTTGAGAACTAATATTTATACCTATTATTTAGATAAACACATAATTTAATATACTCATTAACTCATTGAAAATAAAAAGTAATATCCAAACTGGAACTTTACTATTACTTCAACTTTAATTCATAATCTATTTTACATATTATCAATTTAAATAAATTTGCGACATTTATATCTATTTGCCCGATACATCCGGCAACAAGTGCGTCAAGTTCCCCTCGTCCTCGTGACAAAGTGCATCAAGGCGATTGGCTGCAAGTACTTTTTCCTCCCTTTGCTTCTCAGACGTCGCTGTTCCAAATAAGTTTGCCACACTTTAATTAAAGTGGTTAATTATAAAGTTAATTACCACCCCCACCTTTGTCCTCATAAATAATTTAAAGAAATAATTGTAATTGCATAAAGCTTTAATGAAGTTGCTGTTATACAGAATATATCAGTTTCATTTAGCCCTAAATTTCCGAACACTGTGGAACAATCCACCGACAAAATGATGGGTCCACCTATATGACATTTTTGAGATCCGTCATTTCTTTTTACTATTGATATCAATATCTTTATTTTTTCAAATAAACACAATTTTTTAAAGAGGAAGTATATAATCTACAATAACAAAAAAGAGTAAAAATATTACAAATAATAAATAAATACCAATACTAATATCGTGTATTGCCTCCTCGTGCCCTAAACTGGTCTCATGCAAATTGACAAGGATTGAACAGAAATGGCAATTGCCCTTTGAGGAATGTTTTCCCATGATTCGAAGATCCGGAATGGTTTCTGGTTGTCCGTTACGAATTAGCCTTTCGAACATATCCACACACGCTTAGATCAGGACTACGTGGAGGCCCATCCAATCGATTATTTCGTTCCGGTAATGGTTGGCAAAACTTGCTAGGTTGCGTTCATTAAACAAAACATTTTGACCAACAAATGATGCGAAAGAAATTATGTGGTCTGTTAGACGCTCCACGATATAGCGGCTAGCATTTAAGGAGCCATTTTCAAGTAAAAAGAGGTTTGTACGAGCATAATAAAGTTTCAATCCGCACAAATTTTTTCATGTACTATGATCCGCACCATAATTCTAGCGCCTCTAAACGGTGGTCTTGACGATATGCAACATTCAGAAAACCGTTTTCTTCGTATTCTCCATACACGCTTGCGTCCATCCGGCGAACGCAAACAAAAACGCTTTAGGTTCACGGATTGGCTGCAAGCAGACCTAGACAAGCAGCTGGTCTTCTTGACATCAATCTGTGGTCATGTAATGTATAACGGACGGTTCATCCAGACATTTTTGCGCCATGTTCAAATCAGCGACTAATAAACGCAGATCCAAAGTATATAGGGATCTCTTTATTGAAATAAAATTAATGAAATCTTCTTTTCCTCTGATTTTTCTCATCGGCAGCGATATACATCATAGGTCTTCCTGAAGATGGTTTGGGTTCTTTTATGACACCACAATTTTCTTCACCTAAGAGCTTGTACCTATCCTATATGGTTGATTTACCAATTCCAGTCATTTTAGAACCAACACATTGTCGACACTACTAATTGTAGTTTTCTGATATTTGATCCCCTTGTATACGTTGAAAAAGCAGTTTTGGATACTCTTTTAATTCATGTGAAATCTAATTTCCAGTATTGATATCATTAATGAAACACTTCTATATTATAAGTACTAAGAAACAAAATATTTTTTTTCTATAAGAACAGTTCGTAACACAGCTGGAAATATCTGAGAAATAAATTTAATCTCACAAACGCAGGCAAAATTTAGTGGAACGCCTATGACACGGGCCATTCTATACCATTTTTGGCCTTTACTCTAGGTATTTAGCTTGGTATTTAGCCAGACCGAGCTTTATCGCCTTTTGGGATTGCGAAATAAATCGCGTCGGTGCATGGCTGGCTCCTATCCAAACTATTAAATATAAAAAGGGGGTTAGTCAGACAGACAGCACAACACAGGTTAATACTTTTCTCGCTCCTTGGCATCTGGGGAGCTTTTCATAAAAGAAATGATACCTGGGATCAAGAGGATGGTAGTTAAAAGAGGGATCCTCCACATTAACAGTTCAGGTTTTACAACTTTACTCTTAAATACTTTAGTACAATTTTAATAATGTCACCTTTAGGGTTATGCAACAATCTGAATGAGGATATTGAAGTTCTGACTTTATTTTTCACTAGTATTTCATATACATTTGGTCTAGTATTTTTACACTCGAATAGAAGATGTTGTAAGGTATCTAACTCCCCACAATCACACTACTTTTCCATATCTCTGATACCCAGCCTGCGTAGATGTTGAGGGGTTAAGCAGTGGTTAGTTCAAGCCGGAAATAATAGTCAGTGACTCATTTTTAGTTTTAAGGCGCACCACGAGGGGGTAAGGGAAGAGAGAAGGAAATTGCAGTGGCGGATACAATTGCTTTGTAAATTAATATGTTATAATAACTATATAATGAAATAGTAATAAGTAGACTTAGGCAAATATCCACTTAAAAAAATAAAGTTTATGTACATAAATATGCATAATTTTAGTCTAAAATATGCAAAAATACGTATATTCAAAATTATTCCTAAGTCTAGTAATAAGCAACAAAATTGTACTACCAACAAATAGTACTATGTATTCATTAAGGCTAGGAAAAAAAGAGTCATGGATAAGGGGTTTTTCTTATCATAAAATATTGAAAGTTGCCTCGAAAGTTTACATCAAAAATCAATAAAATTTTAAGTTTACCACTCGTTATCGGAGGTTTGATCAGAATTTGATTCAGAATCATTACTATCAGTACTTTCGGAACCAACATTGATAATAAGAGGTTCAACTATAACTTCGACCGTAGTATCGAAATCCCACATTTTTTGTTTTATGACATGTTCGATACACTTCTGCCAATCATCAGCGGTAACGTTATCAATAACTTCGTTTGACAAACACCGATGCATGTTCGCCCACAGTTAAATGTCTTTTCACTTTTCTCGCAGGGGGGGGGGGGGGGTTGCAAGACTTGTCGAAGCTTCGCCCTGTTCCATTTTACAGATTAATATTTTGAACAAACAATACAAAAATTCACAGGAATGCAACCGGGGGGACATTGAAAATGATGAATAAAAACGTAAAAATGTGATTTGCGTTGAAATTCATATAGTTTCCAAAAGCAGAATTTAAAAAAGTAAAAATTCAAACACACGCGTGTTTATAATATAGGTATATAATTAAAGAAGAGCATTTTTAGCAATAATATTAAACATTATCATAATTAAAACAAAAATAAATCAAAAAAAAAATTAAGCGAGTCTGCTAGTACTCGAGACTGATGTCGGTTGTAAAAAAAATGACAACAGTAAGTTATGTTCCCAATCGGTAACCCATCCAACTAACCCAATACTAATCACGCCCGACGTTGCTTAACTTCAGTGATCGGACGAGAACTGACATTTTCAATGTGCTATGGCCGATACCTGTACATTTTAGCTTGTTCATAGAATAAAAACAAAAACATTCACATTTTTAATATTAGTTAGGATTCTTTAATAATACGCACTGGCAGATTCAGAGCGGATTAATTCACTGCACAAATTCGACACGAAAATCTAATGCCACCAGGAATAACATCAATATATGGCCACAGCATATTTACCTTATAATCTTGGGCCGACATCCTTTGATTTGAGATAGTCAATAACCAGCTTTTTCAAATTTTACTGTTTTAAACGTCTGGGAATCTGAATAATACTTTTGACCGTCCGTTTAATTCAAAATAATAATATGCCTTTTTTTCGGCTAAAATCCGTTTATAAACGATTTTAAATCGCAAAATTTTATAAAAATTCGAAAATTCGGACTTTTTAGGACGATAGCCGTGGCTTCGGACGAATTTGTTGTGGAGTTTGAAGCGAAAATCAATTTAAATTCAACCGTCCATTAAAAATAAGCTGTGATATGGATCCAAATACACTGCGAATATAATATAGTAAAAATAATATTTTTGACGGCTAATTTTAAATATGGTTTTTTATCGTCTAAAATCCGTTTAAAACGATTTTAAATGGCAAAATTGTACATAGTACTGTCCTAGCGGATAGAATCGGTTTACACATTTCGGTTTCATTTGCCGGGATTTACCCACATACCGCCGCGTAAGATATTTACACATCAAAAACTCAAGGGCATTCAAGATCAAATTATCTCAATGTCATTCAAGGTTATAGACACCACAAAACAGTCCCAAGGACGTTCAAGGTCATACACGCTTGGAGCAATCCCAAGGTTATATGCGCGACATTCAATAAAAACTCAAGGACTCAAGGTCAAATATCAAGGACATTAGGTGAAATTAGGTCAATGTCATTCAAGGTCGAATACACTTAGGACCAAGTGGGCGGGGTCTATCTCAAAGTCACCGGAGGGGGTGAGAGGGCAAAAAATTGGAGGGGGAAAATTGAGTCCGTCTATAGCACTCTACTGTGGATTAATTCACTGCATACTTTCGACACGAAAATCTACAAAGCTTATTCTTTTACCAGCTACTCATCTTGGGCCGACATCCTTTGATTTGGGAAAGTCAATAATCATATTTTGCAAATTTTAGAAGATGGCTGTGACTCAATATTGTTTTAAACGTCTGGACATCTAAATAATACTTTTGACAGTTCGTTTAATTTAAAATAATAATGTGCTTTTTATCATCTAAAATCCGTTTAAAAACGATATTATATGACACAATTGTATAAAAATCCGAAAATTCGGACTTTTTTAGGAGGATAGCCGTGGCTTCGGACGAATTTGTCGTGGATTTTGAAGCGAAAATTCATTTTAAATTCAACCGTCCATTAAAAAAACCAAACTTATAGAAGGAACATTTTAGAAGAGGGCCATGACTGAATATTGTTTTAAAAGTCTGGGCATCTGAATAATACTTTTGACGGTTCGTTTAATATAAAATATGCTTTTATATCGTCTAAAATCCGTTTAAAACCGATTTTAAATGGCAAAATTGTTTAAAAATCCTTCACGGACGTCCTGGATTAGCTTGCTCCTCAATGCAACGGCTTATAATGTCACAATCGGTTTACACATTTCTGTACCATTTGCCGAGATTTACCCTCATACCGTCGCCTAAGATGTTTAAACACCAAAAATATGCAGATATGAAAACCGAAAAAATAACCCTTCACTTTTAGATAGGAAAATCTATTAATATTTAATTAGCCATAACGTTACTGTAATATTTTTAACCAGTTCTGATTCTGTTTAGCCCGTTTTGGCTATTTCCAGTCACTTTTGGCTAGTCGTTCAAACAACTTTCCGTTAGTTCCAACTTATTGATGTGTAAACATCTTACGCGGCGGTATGAGGGTAAATCTCGGCAAATGGGACGAAAATGTGTAAACCGTTTCTAGCAGCTATGGCGGTTATATACAATTTTGCCATTTAAAATAATTTTAAATGGATTTTAGATGATAAGAAAGCATATTTTAAATTAAATGAACAGTCAAAAGTATTATTTATTAATTATTATATTTGCGGCGTATTTGGATCCATAGCACAGCTTTTTTTTAATGGACGGTTGAATTTAAAATACTTATATCGTTCTAAAAAAGTAAGAATTTTCGGGTTTTTATACAATTTTGTCATTTAATATCGTTTTTAAACGGATTTTAGATGATAAAAGAGCTATTATTACTTTAAATTAGACGAACTGTCAAAAGTATTATTCAGATGCCCAGACGTTTAAAACAATATGGAGTCATAACCCTCTTTTAAAATTTGCAAAATTTGGTTATTGATTTTCGCAAATCTACGGATGTCGGCCCAAGATTACTAGGTACATAAGCTGTGTCCATATGTTAATGTTATTCCTGATGGCATTAGATTATCGTGTCGAATTTGTTTGTTTGTTTCTTACGCTTTCACGCATAAACTGTTCCGATCATCATGAAATTTTGTACAGATATTTTCAAGAGTATAGTAAAGAACATAGGACACTTTTAGCTTTTACCCGGGGCTTCGTTCGCGTTGATTTTTTACTATTTTAAACTTGGTTATTAAACCTAATTTTTTTTCTATGACCAAGCTAAAACGTACAGGCAACGGCCATAGCATGTTGAAAATGCCAGTTCTCGTCCGATCACTGAAGTTAAGCAACGTCGGGCGGAGTTAGTACTTGGATGGGTGACCGCTTGGGAACACAACGTGCTGCTGTCATTTTTTTACAACCGATGTCGTTATAGGATATGTTTACACATCAGTGTCTCGACTACTAGCAGACTCGCTCAATTTTTTTTTAGTCATTTGAACTGACTCCGATACGTTATAATCAAATTTAATCTTTTTGGTTACCCGCAAAAATTCGGTTCGTTTTGGTTAGTTTTAACTTAGTTTAATTTTTGCAATCTATTCCGATACGGTTTAGCCCGTTTTGATGCTTTTGGTTCCTTGTGATTAGTTTTGGTTAGTCATTCAATCAGCTTTCGGTTCGCTTTAGTTAGTTTTAAATTATTTTAGTAATTTGAACCGGTTCCGATACGTTATGGTTAATTTTAGTTAGTCGCAAAATTCGGTTAATTCAAGTTCGTTTCACCTTACCTTAATATTTTTAATCTGTTTTGATATGTTTTAGCCCATTTTGGTGCTTTTAGTTACTTTTGGTTAGTCGTTCACTCAACTTTCGGCTATGTTTAATTAGTTTTAATTTATTTTAGTCATTTGAACCGGTTCCAAAACGTTATAACCACTTTTAGTGTTTTTGGTTAGTCACCAAAATAAGGTTAATTTGAGTTAGTTTCAACTTACTTCAATATTTTTAATTTTTTCGGTACGTTTTAGACCGTTTTGGTGCTTTTAGTTACTTTTGGTTAGCTTTGGTTGGTTATTCAATCAATTTTCGGTTACTTTCAGTAAGTTCCAATTTATTTGAGTCATTTGAACCGGTTCCGATACGTTAAAACAATTTAAAAGTTTTTGGTTAATAATTTAGGTCGTCGCAAAAATTCGGTTAATTTGGGTTAGTTAGTTATTTTATTCTTAATCTGTTCCGATACGTCTTAGCCCTTTTTGGTTACGCTTGATTAGTTTTGGTTAAACATCTTTTGGTTAAGTTTAGTTAGTTTTAATTTATTTTAGTCATTTGAACCGGATCCGATACGTCATATTCAATTTTGATGTTTTTGGTTAACTTTAGTTAGTCGCCAAAATTCGGTTAATTGTTAGTTTCAACTTGTTTTAGCCCCTTTTGATGCATTTGGTTACTTTTGGTCCATTTTGGTTAGTCGTTCAATCAACTTTCGGTTAATTTCAGTTAATTTTAATTTATTTTAATCATTTGGACCAGTTCCGTTACACTATAACCAAGTTTAGGGTTAGTCACCAAAATTCGGTATAATTTAAGTTAGTTCTAACTTACTGCAATATTTTAAATCTATTTCGATGCGTTTTAGCCCGTTTTGATGCTTTTAGTTACTATTGGTTAGTCGTTCAGTCAAGTCTCAGTAAAGTTCAGTTAGTTTTAATATATCTTAATCATTTGAACCGGTTACGATACGTTATAAGCAATTTTAATGTTTTGGTTAGTTTTAGTTAGTCGCCAAAATTCGGCTAATTTGGGTTAGTTTTAACTTGCTTCAATATTTTTAATCTATTTCGTTATGTTTTACACGTTTTGGTGCTCTTGTTACTTTTGGTCAGTTTTGATTAGACATTCAATCACCTTCCGATATAAGCAATTTTAATGCTTTTGGTTAGTTTTGGTTAGTCACCTAAATTCGGTTAATTTGGGTAAGTTTTAACTTACTTCAATCTTTTTAATCTATTTCGATATGTTTTAGCCCGTTTTGATGCTTCTAGTTATTTTTGGATAGTCATTCAATCATCTTTCGGGTACTTCCAGTTAGTTTCAATTTATTTTAGTCATTTGAACCGGTTCCGATACGTTAGAAGCAATTTTAATGTTTTTGGTTAGTTTTGGTTAGTCACCAAATTCGGTTAATTTGGGTTAGTTTTAACCCTCTTCAATATTTTTAATCTATTTCGATACGTTTTAGCCCGTTGCTTTTGGTCAGTTTTGGATAGTCGTTCAATAAGCTTTCAGTTAGTTCCAATTTATTTTAGTCATTAGAACTGATCCCGATAACTTACAATCAACTTAAGTTTAAATAAACAAGCTAACACGATCTCTCACGCGTACGACGTTATGTGTGGCAAATGTAGCATGCACTTTTTCACATTTTGAGGCTCTATTTAGGAAAACAGAAATATTTTCAATGTTAAAACAAAACGATAACCTAAACCCGCAAGCGCGACTATGCAACAGATCTCTACAAGAGTCTAGCGACCCGACCAAATTTTCGATACCAAAGGCCACCTATACTACATAGGCTGGCCTTGCGTGGAATATATTCACAAAGAAGGGGGATTATTTGTGAATGTATTCGCGGAAACACATGCAAGCTACTGTATATCGACTATAATACGGCTTTTATTAAATATATCCTAGTTTTCAGTTAAATAAAGCAACATATTTTGGAAAAAGTGCATCCAAAGTACGGGCACGTATTACAATAAGTAATATCACTTTTCGCATGGCCCTCCGCTCGCTGCGCTCGCTACGGGGGCGCAAGAAAAGGAAACTAACCAGGTGCTAACCCAAACTAACCCAAGACATACCCAAAATCAAGAAAAAAACTGTTTAGGAACTTAACCTTAAAAAAAAATAAAAAGAAAACAGCGGGGTTTGAACCCGAGCCGCCGACGCCGATAAATGCCGCTGCCGAGTTCAGACCATGTTCAGACCTAACCATCTAGTCCTCTGGACCACCACGCCTTAAATGCAAATCGATTGCATCACGATGACATACCGCGAATGCAATCGCTTGAGTCAACGCCATCTGCACTAGATGGCGCTAGAGTCGGTATCGAAAATTATATCGGGTCTACAGACGCTTGTCACAAGGTACATGCTCGTTTACTGTTACAACGTTGCGACCTCCGCCCGACGGTCGTAAAATATCAGTACATTTACGTCCGTCGATTGCGAACCTCTGTTAAAATACAGCTGCTTCAAATGCTCCGCGTAACGCACGTATACGGGTCACAATGAATTTGGCAGCGGTGCACGTTTTGTGCCGGAACGCTGTGTCCGCATTTAGAACAAGCGGCATTTTGCGAGCATTTCATACCAAATTTATTGCTAAATATTAAATATTACTTTAAGCCGCTCACGTTGGTCTGTTTTCGAACTAGTGACTGAAGTCACTGACTATTATTTCCGTCTTATACTATAGCTTAATTATCTAGCTACATGACGTCTACTTAGAAAAACAACACAACGAACTTCTAGGAAAACTATCAATCATAGCTGAATATCTTTCTCCTCTACTACTCAATGTTTCTCGCCAGAAGCTATTCCAGCTCAGATGACGGTTTGCTTTTATAATAGGGATGTAATCACTCTCACCCATTTAGAAATAAAGTATAGTTTGGTTAACGGGATATATTGAACACATTTTAGACATTAGATGAAATATTCGTTGTGCTACGCTGTCAAGCAAAATCTCGTCTTTTGTGTCTGAACTTATATTTTTACCACTGCAGAGCAAACTCACAAATATAGCCAACCTCTTGTCCTTAAATGGTAGCATGGAGGATCCACTATTTACCTGCATAAATTGAGAGTGAACTGACACTCGCTGTTTTTTTTTGTGTTCTGCGAAAATGCCCTTTTACCGCCCTGTGCTTTAACTCAAGGGGTCTCTATTGCAGGCCGGAGGGGAGAAATTCCGAGATTGGTTCGTATTATTAGGTCCTGGTCTTCCTATTGTCGATACATCGCTGTGATTACTACGATCACGCAACGCGTAGTTTCTTGCATCAGTTGTCTTTCTTTAGTCGAGATGTTGGGAGCAGGATTGGATGTTACTCCGCTCCTACTCTGTGGCAGTTAGCACTGGCTATTTTTTGTGCGCCCACGCAATTAGACTTCTAGGTCTTCTGTGTATGGCGCATAGACGTCTTCTACCTGGGATGTCGTCTGGATTATAATCTACTGCTTGCCTTAGTTTTTCATCGGCATGGTTCTCTCTGTTCTTAAGAATATACGCCTACCCTTATTGACCATAACGTCTTCTAGTAGCTGCCACTGTGAGTCTGCCTGTAGGTCCGAATTCCAGATAAACCAAGGTGCGCCAGCTGCCATCCTGACTGCTCTCTGTTCCTGTGAGCAATTTCATTCAGGATTTTGCTGCGTATCCCCAAGCAGTTGACAACGTCAGCTGAAGCCTAGCTATTGTCTTTATCATAGTCACCGAACATTAACTATACGAAAACTAGCAGGATATTGGCAGCCGACCTTTAACACGGGGCGCACACTGGTCGAATTTTTAGCAAAGCTGGCCATAAAATTTTTACGAATTTATGCAATAATTATAAAGTGAGTATTTTAATGCATATACAATAAAAATATTGTGCGAACCCATTAACCAATTTTAAAATCACCCAAAACGCCAAAATTGAATTATATATAAAAAATGGAGCAAATTCGAGCAAGATTTTCTTCTTGATCTCTTTTGTTGGTATCGTAATGTACATAGTATATTTGCAGTCGGAAATATGGCGACATAATTAACCAAAATGCTATTATATTACGACTTTGTAATTATGATTTGGTAAACATATCAATCTTTTACATTTTAAGTCACCAGCGCTATGCAGTAAGCAGAAAAATTAAAATCTTTTAAACATTAGTTATTACATACCTTGAGTATTGTTATCAATAACTAATTAAAAACGTTAATAGATTTTTGAAACAACCAGTTGAATACAAACTTCAAAATATTTATTTGGTGAAAATGATAACGCTAATAAAAACCCATAATGTAAGTCTGACACGGCGCGGCGCTGCAAACAATTCAAAAGATATCAATTATTTTTTCCAAAGCCAACTAGGATACTAGAGTGTTGTAAATAATTTCGTCATAAACTTGATTAAAAATACCGCAAACGAAAGTATCGGTCCTGGCCAGCTTTTATTGAAATTCGACCTGTGTGCGGGAGAGTCCGCTAACCGTTGCCAAGCCACCAAGCAAAAAATTACCAATCCTTTGTAGCCCTCGCTGAACACGCACATCAAAGCTGCCGAGTTGAGTGGTTCTTATCGTATATAGTGAATGTTCGGTGACATTTGGCTATGTCTTCCCATCATGGGATTTAGCATAGCCATTGCTCGCTTGCTATTGTTGCTTGCCGCTTGGATCTGCCATTTCCAGCCACGGTCCAGGTGCACTCCACGGTACTTACTGGACTTCCGTGTTCCAAGGTAAGATTGTCCTCTGTCGCTTGGCCGTTGTTGAAGCCGCCTCGTATATTCTCGACTACTTTTAGCAGTAGTAACACCGTTGAGTGTCCCATCCTGAATCCCTATTGGAAGCGGGGAATCGTATCGAGTTCGTTTGATTCGTCGTTGACTTTTCTCAGGATCACTCTCTCAGCCACCTTGCTCACAGCCGAGACTAGACTCATGGGTGTGTAATTATCAGGATGGGTCTTATCTTTACTTAATTTAGGTATTACGATCACCTCAGCCTCTCTCCACCTATCAGAAAAGTGGCCAAGTCTCATCATCGCGTTGATGATGTTAGCCGTGGCTGTAATTCCGTGCATAGTCGAAATAGGAATTTTGGCATTGCGGAGCGCTCTCTGCATTTGCCAGGCTGATTGATTCACGACGTTCGGCTCTATGCCACTTGATTTGGGTCTTTAGGTTGTTACTGTGTAGATTTAATGTCACTCTCTTCTCTTCTCTGCGTGTACTCGCTGCTTATTGCATTTTGACTCGACGCTCCACTATGTATCTTTTAGTTAATCAATTAATGATTATCGCTGTATTCACATAATTTATGGAAAATCAGATTTCCCTTCAAATACCATATTGCTTTTTCCCAGAATGTTGGCTTTTCCATTGCAAAAAGTGTTCCATATGCTTGAAACAATGTTTTTATATTTTGCGTTCAAGTTCAAAATGATTCCATTTCGATAAGCAAAGGAGTGTCGAAAAGAACCTCTTTTCCACACTACTTTTGTTGACTGGTTACTATGATATTAACAAAATTGTTTAATATCAATGCTCACTAG
>MU181917.1:1798965-1821798 GCA_016904865.1 Pissodes strobi
CTCAACACGATGAGTAAGCTTGCCGAGAAACTTATATTGTCCA
The DNA here is from genome assembly GCA_016904865.1 of Pissodes strobi. Classification (NCBI taxonomy): domain Eukaryota; kingdom Metazoa; phylum Arthropoda; class Insecta; order Coleoptera; family Curculionidae; genus Pissodes; species Pissodes strobi. The sequence goes on from MU181917.1 coordinate 1,799,009, forward strand.
GGATGCATATTTGTAAACAGGAGACGCGTCCGCCATAAGACGCGAGCCGAAGTAGAGTAGTATATAGCAGACGAGTTAGGCCAAACCGCTTGGTAAACGGCAGACGTGTCAGTTGCAAAAATGTTTGCGGAATGAAGAGCTGTAAATAGCAGACGAGTGAGATGGATTTTTGCCTGAAACGTCTGTTATTTACTAAAACTTTTTAATAAGATATTTTGTATTATTTTGAATTTCTTGGGATAATTTAAAATACTTCTTGGTGTACTTACCAAAACCTTAGTGGATTATACTTGTAAAAATAGAAGTTTTCTTATTTTCTAAACATAAACTTCCTATTCTTTGTAGATATTAGACAAAAAATGCAAGTTCTAAATGCTGAATATAAGTATGTATTTGTTAAAGTAGGTAGTATACAAGTAAGTAGAACAGGGTTTTGAGTTTGAAACAAAAGATACCTATTTTTTTAGGACAAAACACTTTGGAAAATAGACAAACACCCATGGGACAATAAAATAAACAAATAAAACTGTATGATTAAGGATTAAAAGTTTCTAGGTAGATAATTAATTTAAAATAAGACATTTTTGTGCAACTCATATACAGGGTTGATCAAAAGATCGGAAAATAAAACACAAAAAAATTACAATGTTACAATATTTTGGGCAACCCAAAGTTAGTGTCGCTTCCTCTTAACTTCAAATGTGTTCTGTACAGCATACATCAAGTTTCTTCACGAGTGAACAGATTGCCTAAATATTTCTATAAATTTTCATGGGAACAGTTTTCAGAGAAATTTCGTTTGATGGTTTCGTTTAGTTCATTTTCGGTTTTAGAATGTAAAATTTCCTTAAATAAGGAGTAATATTTTTGTGACAAATCTCGTGGAATTCCGCTTTTCGCCGTTAAAATCCATCTCAAGACCGCCTTCTTTATATGAAAAATGCATAAGAGCAATTTTGGTTCTGGCCAATGTTTTCTTAGCACTTTCCTCTCTCCTAAATCGTCATCTGTCAAGATAACTGTCGGTCGAATTTTTTATAGCATTATTTCTAGCAATCCTTCAATTGCAAGAACAAATAGATAATTTTTTTGTCAATTAGCTAAAATGCTTCCAACGGGCAATCCTCCCGCCGCACTTTGTACCACAAACAATTTTTTTGGTCATATATTTTATGGTCATAAACATCACAATTACCGGATGCATCGACAAACATAATTTCATTTGCTTGTGGTATCTCTAACGCACGTTGCATACGTGGTGTACAAATAGCTGCAGCATAATTATACTGTAAAGTTATTATTTCAAAGCATAGGCCAGTTTTGGCTGTATGAGAAGCCAATGTTTCCTCCAACTTGAGCAACATATATGACGCCTTGCGGCCTTATTTGAATATAAAAATAAAAATTCCTATGCTATACTTACTTCTTACTCCAGTAAACAGCAGACGTATCAGGCGAACTCTGGCGGACGCGTCTGCTAAATATTAACATTCTTCGGGCATGTCGAAATTTACCGAAGGGATAACGCGTCTGCTGTTTACAAATATGCGTCCAGGATTAGCGAAGCCGCCCAGAATCTCCGTATACTGCCGGACGAGCAGTTCGGTTTTCGTAGGGGGCATGGCACTAGCATGCTCGCTGCGAGGATTGCACATGATATATACGAGGGATTCAATGACGGGCATTGTACCGTTTTGCTTCTCCTGGACATAGAGAGAGCGTTCGACCGGGTATGGCATAACGGCCTACTGTACAAACTTTTTATAACGCACGGATTCCCGCTGCATATGGCAGCGTTAGTTGCGTCGTACCTGGCCGGGCGCTCTTTCTCGGTACGCATAAATAGATCGGAATCAACGTTGAGACCGATACGAGCAGGAGTCCCACAGGGAACAGTGCTATCACCGCAGCTATTCAGCTATTACATAGCAGATCTTCCTTCCCACCCTAACTCATCCCTAGCATTTTATGCTGACGACACTGCCCTGTATTCCAGAGCCTTCGACGTGCAGGAGGCGGCTAATAACATTAGTGCTCATATGCAGCACATAAACGAATTTTACATTAACTGGAAAATCCGCTTGAATGTTGATAAAACTGAACTGGCCGTATTTACGCGAAAATTTACAAATACCGAAATCCAACCAATTCAAATGAACAATTCCCTTATCCTTCCTAAGCCCAAAGTCAAATACCTTGGAATCATGCTTGATAGGAGGCTTACATTTTGTGAGCACATCACTTACATACAAAATAAGAACCACATAGTGTACGATAAGTTGAAGCCTCTTATCAGGCATGGTTCCTTCCTCAGTCCCGCAAATAAAGTTATTTTATACAAAGCGATCACGAGGCCATTCCTGATGTATGGTGCTCCTGTTTGGTGTTCGGTTTCAGACACTCAAAAGCAGAAACTGCAGATACTTCAAAATCGCCATCTAAGAGCGGCTTTCTCGGCGAGCCGCTATGCAAGGATCGCGGATCTGCATGCTTGGGCCCATATTGAGTACGTCAATGAACATATTGATAGACTAGCATGCAGATTTTATGAGTGTGGCATTCGCGATTCGCCGAGAACCGCTAACATTGCAGATGTCAGATACAACCCGAACCACAGGGCCAAACATGGACACATACATCAGGAAACATCTCTCTTCTACCTCGAACACAGACCCCCGTAAGCAAATCTCTCCCTTATCCCTGAAAATCCCACCCCTATCCACCCTCACCCACCCCTGCTACTATCAAACCATCAGAAAGTAGCAGGAGCACAGAAGTGCATCTTATATATGGCACCCTCAAAGCACGAGTAAACCTACGGTATGCTCCTCCCACTACGCGTCAAAAACGTGGTGGGCGGGGTATGCTAACGGACCCACAAACCAACATAGACAAACATATAGTCAGCCGTTAACAGAGTAGTTAGGAAACTGATCTCTAGCCGTCTCCGCGCTCCCATGTTCCGGCAGGGGCAGCGTGGCTACACTTCGCCAAGTATTCTAATATCTAATTACTTTTCCACTCGCACTAAGGCTCTCTTTAGATACTCTTCTACGCTCTCATAGTAACATGACTATGTTAGCGATGAATGAATGTATATGAATCTACGAATGAATGTATGAATGGCTAAAACCAAAGAACCGTGGTATGGGGTTTCTCGTGTGTGTTTTCCCCATGTTTCCCATCCCTCACCATCCCTCTTCTCGGAAAACAAGTCATCTAGCTCAATTGTCATCTGTTAGTAATTCACACTAGTAAATCTCTTGAAAGGCACGAGCCTAAGTAAGACTAGATAACACTGCGCTTTGTCACATGCCTTCTAGTGCACATTCGGGCATCCGATCGGCCCAAGTCGTGTTCGTGTATGCTGTGGAGCTGTAGAAGCATCCGGTAGGATGCTTCTACAGCTCATACGCCAACCATAGCCTTAGAAATGTGTATATTATTAGGATTAAGTGACCTTATATTGTAACGGCCTTTAAATAAATGTTATTGATTGATTGAATGCATCAGCTGACAATTTTTCCACCAACATACGAGCAGCTGACACTTTTTTTCGTGAAACATATATAAAATATTAATATCCACCCAAATTTCAAGTTGCCCGACATCGTTTTCAAAATTCGCATTTTCGGACTCATTCGTACCCCTAGCTGACAAGTACCCCGCCACCCCCCGGCTAGCTGACAATGTTCAATGTTCATTACTGATTATAATGTTCCGTTCATAAAAGTTTCATGCTGCCCGGGACTGATTCCTGTCACGATTTTTTTCATGTGTTTGCAACCCCTTGGAAAATATCCCCACCGCCACTTAGCCAGCTGACACTCCAAACGTATCTGCACAATGTGGGTACAATCGATTAAAAATATAAAGAAACTTCCCGGTAATCGTTGCACTTTTGTACATGGGCTCCAGGGCTATTAGTGGTTCTTTATTAATTCAAGCTTACTGAAGGATCTCCCTCCTTCTGCAACTGACACTAGTAACGATAGGCATATTCGAAGAGCTATTGTCAAATTAGGAAGTTTTGAATCTAAGTAGTCTGCTACCAGGCATTTAAGCAATTATTCTGACTTCATGAAAGTTCTTATTATCTTTATTTCCTTGAATAAGTCGACGCCATTTATGTCTTTTTTATTTCTTCCATCATCTTTATGAATTAGCTGTAAATCTTGGCAACATTTCATCAACAACTCATCCGGATAAAGCTCTAAGTCGAATTGGTGGTTTAAAAATGAAAATGGTTTATTGACATTGTTCATCAAATCGAATCTTTCTTCGATTGAATTAATGGAAACGTCTAACAAATAGGAATGAAAATTAATATTAAAATTTTCTGTTGGAACTCGCAAAAGGGTTCAAGTTGCTAAGATGTAGCCGATTCGACTCCTTAAAATTTGAATAATGGGTTATAACAGCCCCCACTTTCTATGTGATTTGTGATGTAATTTTAATTTGATTTTAATTAACCTTTGTGGTGTCCAAGAGTTTGATTGACTGGACTGTGCTGGTTCCTGACCAAGAAGCACTGGTGATGGCCTAAGGCCGAAAGCGCTCTGCATTGTATTACTATTAAAGTTTTTGCACGAAATACAAAGCTTTCAATTTAATTACTTCCACGTGCACACAGCTTTAAACCTTATCTAAATTCATAACATCCACAAATCAAATTATGATTGATAAATTTTCTTTGTGCACAACATCAGGGGCAGCATCTAGTACACTTAAAAAGTACAAATTTCTATGTATTGAAATTAGTGAAATTATCTCTTTTTTTGGATAAGTGAGCCCAAACACTGGGGGAATCGCTTCAAAAGATTATTGCTCTGGATGCGTCCGACCTGATCGGCCATTGCGTTCTCAAATTTAGAAATCATCTTAATGCATTGCAGAAGTTGCCGTTATTGTGATCGTATAATGTACTTGATGATCCTCTAAGTGCAAGATTTTGTTTAGAAGGAAACTGTATGACGTAAACTATTCTCTATAATACAGATGACCAATACTCTTTTTCAGTTTCGTAATGGTGCTGTTCTTGTTTGTCAACGGTTGCTTGCGTCTTCAGGGATTTGGCAAAAGCTTACTAGTTCAAGATTTTTTTTCTTGTGTTGGAAATATATTTCATGACTATTTAATCTCTCATATAAGTGTTCCCAATCACCCACTCTTTATGGCTAAAAAATGTGTCCACTGCGGTTCCAAATATTTTGCAACAGAAACAGAATAGCTTGCTTGTGGAAGCAGAATCAAAATTCAAGGTCTAGATGTTTTCTCTCCGTTAGGGAATGTGATTTTTAAAGACCCCTATAAAAGACTGATATGCCTGAAAGCTTAAGCAATATTACGGACCGTGTAACGAAACTGCTTGCAACAATTTTTTGATAGTTTTTTTTACGACCGCCCTTTAGCTGACCACCGCTCCGGGGCCTCGCCCTTGCTGCCCTGATTCTGGAGACGGGCCTGTAAATAAATAATAATAATATTGATCGCATTCTAAACAGATTAATTTATTCAATGGTTAATCACGTGACATGAATGACCTCCATTTAATCTCAGTTTTCAAATGAATTGTTGTTACTAATAAAATTTATTCAATAGGTGTAATTTTTGTTCGTAATGCTCAGTTTAGTGTCCATTTTTGTTTTTGGATTGGCCGTTTGCTTGGTGAGTTCTCTAATACTTATATGTTAGACTGTTAACATTATTCGATTTAATTTTGACGTAATAAAAGGCCGGTTTGTCGCATTTGTTTTTAAGAAAGCAACAATATATCATGCAAAAAAATACTTTTTCTATAGAAAATATCATTTTTATTATTAATAAGTGACCATATCTATGATCGAGCAAAATAGCTTACACCGTGTGTCCCAAAATGCTTTTAAATTGAAGTCGATTTGAAAACAGCATACCTAATGCTATATTTGTTTCAAATAGTTAAAAATATGAAATTTTATAGCGATTTCTTCGTATCTTGTATTTGGTAATGGAAATGCAGTAGTAACATTGCCAAATTAGCGAAGTACGTTAAATATGAGGAATATTATATGAGTGTGTATAAAGATAAATACTTAAGATAAGTTACAAAGTTTTAATTGTGAGATTAGGATAGGTACCTCATAAGTATTATAAATTTAACTAGTGATTTTGAATTTGAAATAAAAAAAAAGATGAATTATTAAAATAGTTCCATCACTAGAAAAATCGAATTTCTAAACAATAAATTATATGTTCGTTAATGCAGTTTTTTTTTTAATTTATTTTATGAAACGGTTACGAATTAACTTCACCAATGTGCCAAAGCTTTTAGTCTCTCGGTTATCACTTTATTAACGTGGGCCGAAGCCTCCATGTTAAGACCGCAAGCTTAAATATTTTTTTAGGAATATTATTTTAATTAAAGAAAGTCAATTTCATTGTAAAGAGCTTCTAGGAAAATACAGCAGTGCCTCATGAAATTGACAAATGAGGAAAAATACCAAATCTACGTCGCGTCGAGGCTTTATGTAATTTCGTTTTGTGGTTGTATGGTGTGACCAGAGTACAAATAATTATAAGATCAATCGACTTACCTGTAAGGAAGGTTGATCGTAATTATATGAGCAGTCTCGTCGAAATTTTACAAAAACACCATGTAGTTGTAGCTTGCTGCACGAATACGGTACGACGTTAAAAGTGCTGAAAAAGAAAACACTAATCCTAATGTGGCGTTTTACGCCGCTCGCATCTATATTCTCAGTGGTTGAAAGTATACTTAATAAGATTGGCCCATCATAGATAGGGTGGGATTTTAAATCTGAATATAGAAGAAGGGAGAGGATTTTGTAATATTTCGACGAGACTGCTCATATAATTACGATCAACCTTCCTTACAGGTAAGTCGATTGATCTTATAATTATATTTCGCAGTCTCGTCTCATATTACAAAAACACCATGTAGATGTTTAAAGTATTATGGCCAATCTTCCAGAAAACTTTTAATAAAAAAACAAATTCAGTATAAATCCTCCAAAAATACTTTATTTATTAATTTAAATCCGTAAAAAAAAACTTAATTTAAGATTTATTTTATTTTTTTTATTTATAATATGGAAATAAACAAACATATAAAAATAACGGCAAATATATGGTTAATTACGGGTTTTTATATTAGCATTATAAAACACTACTCTATAGTAGTACCCGCCCCCTTAAAAACCGCTTTTGCGAAAGCATCCTGTGAAGGAGTAATAGGTCTATTGTAAAGTAAACAGAAAACAGTGGATTTTTCAGACCAACCAGCAGCTTTTCTTATGACTTATATATTGGCTAAAGCTAAATTTGCTGTGGAAACGGCCGAATGTTATGCTAGGGCCAGTATATAGATTAATGTTAATTCCGCATCGGGTTAACACCAGTATTATCCAGCGACTTATTGTCTGTGGAGTGGCTGCATGAAAAGGTTTTTTTGATTGTTAAAATCAGATAATCTAAACCACTTGGTCGAATATCGTTTGTTTTCTAAATATATGCTTCTAATGTAGAAGCTAAATCCACTCTTGGGTTATTTTTAAAAAATGGCAAATATAATACAGGCTGGGGCATATATTTACCCCATGGATGTATGCTTCCATTCCTGAGGAGATTACTTGCGTGATATTTTCGCAGCAGACGGGTCGTCAGCGCCAAAGCAGACGTCGAGCCAAGGAAAATCTAGGTAGAACTCCCTTAGATCGTCCCAGTTTGCAGAATTGTAATGCCAGATTTTGCGAGGCAATGGTGGATCCTTCTGTATGAGTGGCAATTCACAAACCGTTGTAATAAGTTTGTGGTCGGAAGTACCTAATGGCGGACCAACTGTAACTGTGTATTGGTCAGGATTGGTGGTTAGAAAAAGATCCAGGAGGGCGGCGAATTCGCCCCTCTCTGAGATTCGAGTTGGTTCGTCTACAAGTTGAGTAAGCTCGCAGCTGATGGCAAATGCTTCAGCTTCTCTACCTTCGTTGTCGGTCTTGTTGTGATGTTTGAGCCAGTTGGTGTTGTGGGCATTGAAGTCTCCCAGAACGATTATTTCTGAACTGGGGTGATCAACCTGTATTGAGTCAAAAGTGGTAGCTAGTGTTGAAAAAAAGTTTTGGTAGGCTCTGTCGCTCGGAGGGCGATAGAGACAACATATAAACTTGGTTAATCCCTTGGCGGTGAACTTGAGCCACATGACGTCGAGGTTGTTCGGTTCGAGTGTTTCCTCGCGGTGACATGAAAGGTCGCTTCGGACAAAAAGGCATATTCCGAACTTATGTCTAAATCGGGTATGTAAGTCGTAACCAGGATAGGGGTAGTTCACTGTTGTTGTTGTAGAACATACTTGTGTTTCTGTAAGGGCTAGTATGTGTGGTCTATTTGCTTGTAGATGTTGGTGTACCGAATTTATGTTTGTATTTAGGCCTCTTATGTTGCAGAAATCAATTCTAAACTGCTTCGGTATCTTTGGTGTCTGTGAAATGCGGAATGAAGGGCTCCCAGGGCCACCCAGCGCCCGGAGATCCTAATGGCTGGAGAGTTTACGTCCGGAATATTTTGATCCTGGAAGCACCATCATGTCCATATTATTATATTCCTACTGTGGAACCCGGAACCAGCAGCGCGGAAACGAAACGTGATTCGGGAAAACCACTTAGCGCTTCCCAGTTCTGGTGGGGTGGTCTTTCACCGGACGATGCGAGTAGGCGTATGCATCTACCACCTAGGGCCGCTTCCACTGGATGCATCGGCCTCAGACTCTTTCCTTTGGTGGTCCCTAGTCTGACAGGAGTAAAAATAGGGTTTGTTGGGTCACTCCCCAGTGATCAGCTCCAGACTTTCTACTTTGGTGTTCTCCAGCCTGGAGGAGGACGATGGGATTTGATGGGCTACATCCCGTTTTGGAGAAGTTCATCTTTAGGCCTACTTGCGTTGAAATTTGAAGTTCTTGAAGCATTTCTTTAGCGTCGTCCAGACTGTCTGTTATTAGGACAATATCATCTGCGAAGCGAAGATTATTAAGACTTTTCCCATCGATGTTTATTCCTTTACGCTTCCAAGGCAGATTCTTAAACGCGTGTTCGAGAACTGCAATGAACAGCTTGGGTGACACCCTGTTGGATTCCTCTTTTGATTTTAATTTTACTGGTGGTGGAGTGAAGATTTACGGTGGTCGTTGCGTTTCCGTATACATTTTTAATAATTTCGCAATATCGGTGGTCAACTCTTAATCTTGTCATCTGTAAATATTTGAATACTTTCTTCATTTTTAATAATATTATTAATTTTTATTTTACTTAAAGTCTGCATTCTATGTGCGGTAATCAATGCCATTAAAGTTACCATTTTTAGGGTAAGATTTTCTAGGGATAGCTCTTCTACTGGATACAAGGTCGCCAAATATACAAGTACTTGAATATCTGGATCTTGGCGGATTAATATTACGCAAACCTTCAAAAATCTGTTAATCATATTTTTATACTCTTGACATATTGGTAAGACTAACACTAATACAGATCTATTAATGCTAATTAAAGAATAAGAACAGCCTATCTGAAAATTATCATTTAAAAAAGATATAACGTTTGATAACAAATAATTATAAGGACAGATATTTCTAGATGTACAAAATTTCCACCACTTTCTATAAACACTATCATATTGTTTGAAAGTCTGGTCGCTAATCGAAGAAATTATTCCATCTAAACCAGATTCTGGAAATGACCTCCTAGTGTACGCTTGCCTGTTATAATATGCCCGGCCACCAGGATAAGCTTCTTCCATAATGGATGTGGCTGTCTGGAAGGAGAAGTTAACAACTCTTTATCAGGGCCCATATAAAAAGGTTCTTTAATTAACATTTGACGAAATATTGGAAACCAGGGTTGACCTTGCCACCCTGGAAACACCAAAATTCCTTCCGCAGTTCGCTTGATTATTTTCAACTTTCTTTAGTACCTTAGCTACCATGGAAAAAGGCGGAAAGGTATATAATGAGAGGTCTTTCCAAGATATCGTAAATGCATCCATACCTAAAGCTTTCGAATCTGGATCCCATGAAATATTTTTCTTACATTTCGAGTTAATATTGCTGGCAGAAAGGTCTATATCAGGAATAAAAAACGTTTTGCAAATTTGAGCATTTAACGATGAATATAATTCAAACTCTATACATATATTATAACCTGTCCTAGATTCTTGATCTGCAATAAGATTTTCTTTCGAATTAATGTACGATGCAAAGATATATAATCTATTATTTTCACAATAGTTCCAAATATCTCTTGTCATAACGTTAAGATTTTCATACCTTACTCCTCCCATGCGATTTATAGACAATTAAAGGCTGCCAGCAATTCCAGGTAATTAATATGGTTCTTTGTTTCTTTATTATCCCAAAAACCATTAATCTTTTCCCCCTTACATACTCCACCTCATCCAACTCTAGAGGCATCTGAAAACATTTGCAACTGATATTCTATCTCCTTTAGGGGAAATTTACTATCCTTTAAACTAGTTAATCACCATTTAGTTTCCAAAATTACCTCATCCTTAATTTTAATCTTTTTATAATAGCTACCTTTCGAACCTAACAAAGACAAAAATTTTGATCTTTCAAGAATTTATGTATGCGCCCAACCATATTTTACAGCAGGGCATGCTGCGACCAACATACACAAAATTTTTGCAAAAACCCTAATAGTACAATTTTTTCCTGATAAGATCTCGACAGAAAGTTAAAATCGTTTTAACTTTAACTTGAGTTAGGGACATTTCCATTTTTATTGTATCAAAAACAAACCCTAAATACTGGCAACTGGTAGATGGAATCGGTACACCCAAACTCTAAATATATCATCGCTATAATGCCTTCTTTTTTTTCCCGAAAATAAGTAACAACCGATTTCAACAATTTTGTAAAAATAAATGGAGCTGTACTTAAGACCATTGGCAAACAATTAATTCGAAAAGCATATTATTATGTTGAAATCCTAAATATTTTTTAGAATTATTGTCAATCCTATTTAAAAAATAAGCGTCCTTTGAATCGATTCTTGACAACCATGGCATAGCGTCTATAGTCCTCCAGTTGGAAATGGGGAGGTTAAAAACATATTTACCCTTCAAATTCAAAATAAATCGACACTGGTTCTTTGTTTTCTTAATCAGAAAAAAAATTAGATACAAATTCACCATCACAATGTGTGCAAGGAGATATAGCTCCGATTCGTAACAATTCCTGATTTTATTTTTTTTTACTTGAAACTTGCTATTATTCGAAAGGGCTCTCTTTGGAATAGTAGACTGCCTAGGAATAGTATTAAATCTTATTTTATAACCTCTTATCCAATTTGAAGACAATAATTGGGTTATCATTGGTTATTTTAATAAAATTTTAAAGTCTACCAGTATATTATAGTTATTTGAGCACCCCGGTACTATCTCTTGATGAGCCTTCCTCCTCCCTTCTCTTTTTCCTTTTCCTCAAAACCTGGTGCCTCCAGTTTAAAGAAGTATTTATAATAGCATTTCCTGAAGGTCTAAACTTTGTAACCGGCCGCGGGCGAGGCATAGTTCGCTTTAACCCAGGGCCAGCTTTGTGCATTCCTTTGATGCTTTTACAGTTTGCGAATAATTTTCCCCAATAGCCACTTATCAACCAACTGAACTGTTTGGCTAATTTTCTTTGCTGCCGCATCCAAAAAATTTTACAACAAAAAACGCCTATGTACGGATATTGTATGTATGTCCGCTAATAATTTAGATGTCTCAATAATATTTTGCAATATTTCACTGCTGTCATCCCCCTGTTCTATAAGTTTTTCGATTGGATTTACCAAGGCACTTACACCTGCACCAATTTGGCTCTGACTGTGACTAAAGAAATTTTCTTGCCTCACTGCAGAATCTGGAAGCATCACAGATACCTCCTCATTAACTCTAGGGCCTTGTAATAATAAACAATTCGCTGATATAGCACGTTTATTAATAAGTTCCTTCCTACTGTCCTTATTTAACCCATTTTTTAAAATTGATAGCCAATATGCTGCCGTCTCATTTACCGATGACCCAGTTTTTATGATTCTTATCGGATCATATCCCGAGATCTGTTTTATTTTTGATGTACTTGCCACCATCTCTGGATTCCTTTCTTCTCAAATTTCTGCCTACTTCTCACCTGAGTCCCCATTACAAGAAATGAAATCCGAAGAAGACTCCGTATCTGAGGATGAGCTTGTAAGAAATATTTACCTTCTATAACCTGAAGAAAATATTATAAGTCTTTCACCTTTTATCAAGCAAAAATGCATCAAAATACGGAATATGTAATAAAATACACTTCAATTCTACCTATACGAAAGAGAAAAATTTCTGCTTATTGACTTAAGTAAAATACATTTTACTATTTATACTCAATCTAAGAGCAGATATTTTTCGCACACAATAAGTGGCAATAATTTTTTGGCACACAATAAGTGGCAACAATTTTTTGGCACACAATAAGTGGCAACATTTTTGGCACACATTAAGTGACCGAACCCTTTTTGCACGTTTGCCCCAATGAGTGGCAACCACCTTCTCTTTTCCACCAATAGTGTGAAAATTTAAGATAAAATGCAAGCAGGACTCCCTGTATAAAAAATTAGGTCCCAGAAATAAATAAATAGTCATAAATACCTATAATCTTATGACCGCGAAATTAACGATGCTAGATTATAAACACCGAGCCGATCGAGTGATAAAAGAACTGCTTATACTGTCTTTTTCGTCGACCTAGCCCGAGAAGAACAGACAATTCTTCTTGCATATTTAGCTTTCAAGTAAGTTTAGAATTAATAATTGTGCAATTGATACTTGCTGAACTAATGAATGTTTAGCAATGACAAGAGGATAACCTAACATCCAATAGTACAATCCTTACACTTAACCAACATAAAATTAAAACTTACTTGAACTACGTATTAGCTCTTTGCGTAAAATATTCAAAAGCTTGTCCACTTTTATTTTTATTGTTTTTTTTCTCTTTCCGATGCTACGTTTCTCATCCTTCTTATGTTTACCCATATTGAAAAAACAAAAGCTCTCAGCATAACACCCACAAAAATACAAAAAAAGCGCTCGATAATCGATTTAACTCCGAAATTTTCCGCACCACCGTACCGTACGACAAACAACACTGAGAATATAGATGCGAGCGGCGTAAAACGCCAGATTAGGATTAGTGTTTTCTTTTTCAGCACTTTTAACGTCGTACTGTATTCGTGCAGCAAGCTACAACTACATGGTGTTTTTGTAATATGAGACGAGACTGCGAAATATAATATCGAGTAGACCCACTCAGCAAAAATCATTTGATGTTTTCGCAAAAGCTGCGGCACGGTAAAAAATACTCTACCTGCAGCAGCGAGCAGTATGTGGGGAGAGTTTCAAAAAGTATTCGCTGATGCGATTTCCTCGGTTATTATAAGACAACGCGACGCGAAAGCACACAAACTCAAGGCGTTTGCACACCCTCTGTCCCTCGTAGCGGGGCCTCCGTGGCCACCAGTGGCCACGAACCAGATTGATCCAGATTCGCCCCGTCGCCGTCGCCAAATGCTGTCGGCAAAATTGGCAATTTGTCTTCAGTGAACCTACCGTATACTTATTTATATCGTGGTGAGACTATGTAAATAATATCTAAATCAAATATTAGACTAAAAAATATGCATTTATCTCTCCCAATTTCCAGATATTCAACAAAACTATGATATTATAATTGTCAGAAACTCGAAAATTATTTTAAAATGTGAGAATGATCTTTTCTAGGCTGATAATTTAATAGTGAACATTGAAGACGGACAAGTGAAAGGGATCAAAAAATGGACGTATGCTAACAACTCTTACTATGCCTTCTATTCTATTCCCTATGCCCAACCACCAACGGGACCTTTGCGATTCCAGGTAATTTAGTTCAAAATTATATCCCAAAAAGTCTGCAAAACAATAATACAATATCAGCAGATATTTGAAGTCGAATGGTAAAGTTCCCATATAATTTTTTTTATGATTTAGGCACCTGTAGTTGCCCAACCATGGAATGATGTTCTTGATGCCACCACGGAAGGAAAGATTTGCTACCAGGTCAGCGTCGACTCAGATGCTGAAGATGAGGATTGTCTAACTTTGAATGTTTATACACCAAAGGTGAGTTATTTGTGTGGGAAATTTAACATTAATTTTTCAATTTACAGGCTGAATCAATATTTTGAAATCAAAGTATCAGTAGAACGTATTAAATATGTCTTAACATTTCAAGTGTTAAATTTCAAACTACGAATCTAAATGTTTTTAGCCTGTTTACTTTCAGTACAAGAGAAATACGTGAACCATTTCGAAAAACTATAACCAACAGATCCTACTTAATTTCAGTTTACCCTTGGTTCTCAAAAAATACCCATGTTCAGGGTTTCCCGTAAATTTTAGCAATAGCATACAGCTTTTTTTGTGAAGCTAGAAAAAACTTAAAATACAAAAGTTAGAAAAAATAACATATTTTTTGTATATGTTACTAAAATTAAAGATATTTTTGGTCTGATTTCAAAAATATATAATATGCCTGCATTTGCTGTGGTCATTTTTGAAATATTTGATAATAAGCATAAATAAAATATCCCTGCAATTTCCATCCATTGATTGCCACCACAATATCGCGATTTATTTTACGGCAGGCATATCTTATGTTTTTGAAATAAAAAAAAATCTTTAATTTTACTAAATAATATACAGTGTTTCATTAAAAAAGATAAAAGATGATATTTTTGCACATTTTTACTATGCTTATTTGATTTATCTCATAACATAACGGTTGAGGAAGAATCATCTAACTTTTCTATTTAAAGTTTTTTTTCCAGCTCTAAAAATAGAGGTTGTAGGTGGTTGCTAAAATGCACGGGAAAACTTTGTACACTTAGAAAAATTGCACAATACAAATATTATCTTATTCGTGTGTATTTGCAGTTACACAGTATTTCATAACTGCAAAACATATCTATTAAAATGTAAAATCCCCTCATATAGAAACAAATAACTGATTCTCTTCAATACCCACTTAATAACAAGTCCTTAGTGCTTGTCGTGTGACGTCATCCATGTAGGCGGTTCAATCTTAATCATATAACATACACAAATATTTACTATCAATAGTTAACTTATTTTAAGGAACGCTAGCTATATGCCAGAGTTCTTGACCAATCCCAAAAGTTATATTTAAGTTTTGGTTTAATACTAGGTGTAGTATTAAATGAATGCATCCAACCCCTTTACACCTGCGCCAAAATTCAAGATATGTATTTATAAATAATAATTTGTTTATACTACTGGAAACAATTTTATTACACATAAATACATATACCTACTGAACTATTCCACACTTTTTCTTAGTTATTATTACTTAAAATAATTAAAAATGACTCAATAAAAAAATGTACTTTTTTTTTGTTTTCCCTTGTATAACAAAGTTTCGTTCTGTAAGTGCAGTAATGGGCTTTTCTTTATTTACTGGGGGTCCATATAGATTAAATTCTGGGTTCATACATACGTGATCTAATTTATTCAATATCCCCATTGCAGTGTTTTCATTAGGTAGTTTATTTTTATTGTGATTAGTCTCCTTAGAAAATCATTTAACTGTTTTCCAGATTTTTTCTAAAGGGATGTTACGATTCAGATTAGCATAGAAATCTTGGACACTACTTCTTTTTTTGTTATTAATTTTTTTTTGATTCTCCTTGGTTTTCTTTGCTTAGTAGTTTAACTTTAAATTTTGTATTGACTCTTTTCTTAATTCAAGTGGATTTGTGCACTCATCATCCTACCAAGGGGTAACTTATTTGTTTCTCCTTCCTAAGTTTGGTAATTTTGTTGGTATAGTTAAATCTGCTGTTTTGTGGATAATATTTTCAAATTGGTCATAATTCTCCGGTCTATCCTCTAACATGGAAATTAATATCTTGTCGTGGTATGCTAACCAGTCTGCTTTATTTAAATTTCTTTTATTTCTATATATGCAGTCCGTCTCAGCCTCTGGTGAATCTATTTGGCTCAATATCGGGAAGTGATCACTGTTCCCCGGATCAGCCACTACCTTCCAATTACATTTTATTGCTCCTCTCGGAGATGTCAATGAGGTGTCTGGTACCGATTTATCTTGATTTGGCGGGGTTAATCTAGTTTCCGATCCATCATTAAATATAGTTAGATTTAGTTCTAGTATAATATTATTAATCATTGTTCCATTATGGTTTGATATACTACTTCCCCATACTGGATGTTGACCATTAAGATCCCCCAGTATGATTTATGGGTGGCTAAATATTGTGACAAAATCTTTTAATTCATCACAATCTATTGGCATGTGCCCGTAGGCACATGTCTTCTTTATTTACCCTTCTGTTAAACCTTTTAACCTTAAAAATCTCTGTTACTGCTTCGACATGTTCGAATATTTCCTCATTAGTGAAATCCCTACAAACCCCCCTTACAGTACCCTTAGATACAAGATGCATTATGCTCTGGAATACCTATATATGTTATAACATTTATTAATTAATTTTTTATTCTCGATGAATTCGTTTGCCGATTCCGGTTTAATAAATTCAACGGTAATTTTGTTTTTTGCTTTTCTCATTGGCTCCTTTAAATCCTTTAATTTAAGCCAAAACAGCATTTTAGCTAGCGACATTGGATGCAGATTGTCTATATTCTGATCTCTCGGTCCTTGAACTACGACCGAAAATGGTCCTAGCGATTTTTTTTCGTATTTGAAAATATACTTGTCATTGTTATGGTTAGAGCTACTACCTTCCACTATGGTTATATTAATATCTATGTGGTGTTTCAAGTTGTCAGGGAGCCCACTGGGACCCCTCCATTCAATTATCCACGTGCCGGTTATTGCCGACTGCCCTGGTAAAAAAAATCTCTAATGGAGTAAAAAACCGGCCGAGATAGCAAAAACAACAGAAAAAAAGGAGTATGGTTAAAATCAAGGTGGATCCTACATTAAAAGCTCTGAGTTATTTTTCCTCAACACAATATTCCGAAATTAAGTGAAGCATGAACGAATTTTTATTATAAGTTTCTAGAAATGTGTCCTCAAATTCATTTATTAACTTATTAACAGTTATGTAAGGCACAGATACAACATTTATAACGTGTCCTTGGGGATGGATATAAAAGTCCTTCACGATATAATTTACTAATGGGATTAAAATTGTCCTCAACAATAAATTGCTCGTCATATATCAATTTTTGTTTACAGCTGTCACATTTTAGTTTTTTTTTGACATAATATCCACCTAAATATGTAATTAATGGCAATACATCTTTGATATCTTGAAAGTGATAATCATTTAAATTTTGAGACAATAAAGTTTTAATTTTGAAAAAGACTTGTTGAGAGATATATTCATCTGGGTCATAATCAGATAGCTCATAGAAGAGACCGCAAGAATGAAGTATTAGTATAGATTGAATTCTAGGTCTCTTCTCTGTCTCATATAACTGTCGCACAGAAATATTATAAATGACCACCTGCCATTTGCCTCTATTTACCAAATCTCTCTTCAAGAGGGTCTGTTGTAAATTTCCCTAAGAGAACATAATTCATATCCCGTTCATTAAAACAGTTTCTATAGTAACTAAGTTTCAATATTCAGGTTATAATTAAGAACAATCGCCCATTTAATGCATCGGCCAGGTGTATATTCAATTTTAAAAGTAGGTAATCTTTCACCGTCTTGAAACAAACTTTGGGCAGAAAACCAGTCTTTTGGTAGTTTAAATGTGAAAAAATTGACAATAGACTTTCCAAAATTATCAAAATGTGTTTTATCGTGCTCCTTAAACTCAATTTTGCTTATTTCGAGGGCTTTTGACAAATTTAACTCATCAATATTTTTGATCTCTTCATCTTTACTTGGCCGTATGTTGACAGGGCAGTTTAAAAAATAGATGGTATTCAGTCTTCTTTTAGCCGTGGCGATAGTAAATGTAAAAAACTTACTTGTGTTTTAATCTTGTATTGTTGTACTTTTTATTATACTGCTTTCAGAAAAATGAGCTTCACATACTTTCGTGTTATTTGTGGACTCAAAGTTATCTCGGAGTATAGCTTTTAGCCATTTTTGTCGTTAACGTACGCCTTTGACCAAACCGAAAACATGAACCTTAGGCCCATTTTTATAGTTTCCATTACAGCCAGGAATACAATACTTTTGAGGCATAATTATACTAAGTATCAGTTACCACAAAACTAGCCGAAACCGAGAGAAAAACATATAATTATACACGAACAAAAACTTACAAGCTGTGCTGTAAACAAATCGGCCTACCGTCACAAAAGCAACAGGTCTTTAAGTCCGAAATATATAGTTTAACGTTTTAACGTTTTTAAAAATACGCCTAACAATATAAGTTGTATACCTAAATATACAACGAAATACTAGGTACAAATTTCACGTCTCAAGAACACATAAATAATTTTGATTTCAACAAAATGCAAGAAAATAAGACTAATTACCGCAGCCATTATCGGCAAATTTACAAACTAATCGTTTATTTTGCTTCTTCTTTCTGGTACATCGTTTGATGCGCTGTTGCCGGATCTATAAGGAAAGTATTATTTTAGGAACGTGCACGAACAAAGTAGATAAATAAATAAATTACGAAACACCACATTATAAAAAGAGGAAAGAACATCTTATCGAAATATGTTTATTGCAATATTGGAGAAGTTCTAATGTAAGAGATACATTCTTTATATGCGAGCATCAAAATATTCGGTACTATTGTAGTAGTCTGGCAACGTCGCAACCAATTGCGCCTCGATAGCCATTATACCTCTACCCGCAAGCTCCCCTCCTATGTTTGCTCCAAATTGCAAAGGTCCACATGCATGACGTCACGAGCGGTTGGGCACCGAGGGAGGTAAAAAAGGATGAATAGTTTTAAAATTTTGAAAAACAATAAACCTGATTTTGCAACCTTTTTTTAATTGCTAACATAATCTTAATTTGCATCCTCCTTTACAGATTTGAAATTTTATTGGATACATACGTATCGTATATTTAACTTTTAACATAAATGAGTAGATAGATATTCATAATGCAAACATTGTAGTTTAATATTTTAATTAATATATTTCTTGAAATGTTAGCTAGGAGAAAGAGACATTTCTAGTTTTTCTTCCAACTCTCTGGGGAATATATTTATTTTATTTTTAATGTTTCCTTTTATTTCTCAATAAGGATGCAATTAACGCTTGTGTTATGCAGTTTTACAATTTGTTTTTTTTGTTTGTTTGGCTTGGGCTATTCAGTCTAGTTGTGCATGTGTTTTAAAATAAGTTAATAATATATAAATCAATAAATAAGTGTCAAAATGCCAGAATGGGCATACTACTTTCTTAAATTTATAAAAAATAGCATATCATATGATTTTGCATACGAGTCCTTGCATTTCATTACACCTTTGGTTTAGAATAGTATATATATATATGAAATACGACGCCTGTCCACGGGGTTAAGAATTTCGAACGCATTTTAATAATATCCGTTCTGCTCCAAACACTGCAGTTTTTTTTAATAGTTACTGCCAAATTCCTTAATATTTAAATAATAGTCAAGGTGTTACTCCAATCAGGTGCAAGCTCCTCCAATCGGTAAGGACATTTGTATAAGCGGGACACTTCAAGACCTAATTCTTGGTATTTTTCTACTTTTTCTCTCTTTGTCTTTGATTCTTGCATCTTCAGATATAGCTACATCAATAATTTCAATTTTATATTCAGTGATTATGACGATGTGTTTTTTATTCGTCTGGATTCGGATCCCCCTTTCTGTTGATTTGTCTGTTTCATGGTTACACCAGTTCTTTTGTTTTTTTCCGTGGTTTTTACAGAGAGGCCAGTGGAGCATTTTTAGCAACGCTGTTGTGTCGGAAGACGTATTCTGACTGAGCAATTTTACTGTATATCCATACATCTGGTAAGGTAATAGGTTATATAAAAAAGAAAGAAAAAAATGTATTTGAAAATAATTGATCATTGTTTTTGTAATTAACATTATAAAATGGCATTTGAGCACACGCTCGAGTATAAAAACTAAGCAGCAACGCCGCAAGAGCCTTGCAATAAGGGCTTTTCTTCCGTGACTCTTGTACGCTATGTTTTGTCTATAGGTCTTGCACATTAAACCTTGATCTTACTAAATTAGCCATAATCTTGCAGACAAGACCAAATTCAATTTCAAGACCACAACCGATTTTGCTTATTTTTTGGTCATTACTTTAATATTAGCACTTTAATATAGTAAGGCTGCAGTCAACCCTATATCCGTTCTCTCGCGGTGACTTATCAGTTTATCGGAATTTGTTTTTTTTTCTCGGCCCATTGTGAATAATATTCATTCTTAGGTTTTATTTGAATATTAAAAATAAAATAGCACAGCATATTCCAGGTGCTACTTATTTCTTAGTCTCTGGGGACGTAACCTCGGGATCTGCCCTTATGGGCGACAACTCTGACGCTGAGGACACGATGTCCAATATATCGAATATCTCGATGGAGTCGATCTCCTCGAAAATATCAGCCGACACTGCCTGTAAACTGAGAAACAGATCCCTAAACTACGCGAATTCCATCCGTATGGAATAAAACGCCAGATAAAGTCCAAAATTGAGACCGGGAAAAAGCACGCTAGTCCTTCTCATAACCAAAATAGTGAAACCTTTAAAAAGCCTAAGGTCACCTTGACGGATAACAAACAACCGCAAAAAAGTTCCGAAATTTCTTTGCTATCCAAAGATATCGTAGCCAAAAACACCGCAACGGAACCAAACCCGATGGCGCCTCCTCCGCCTCGGCCCATCTGTTCCCCTGGTAGAGTCGAAAGAAACGGAAAACTTCAAGACGCCGTTTAAACAAATCCCGTTTAAACGGAACTTTAGAGTCGTTACCCTTGACATGGGCCAACCCCCTTATCAAATAACACGTACCAACTCCTCCAGGACATCAACACCGAAGACGAGGACACCGTAAGTGTTGCGTCCACCTCGGCGTCTAATTCAAAACGTAACAAACCTAACCCGACCAAGCAGAGGAAAGCAGCCCCGTTGCCAAAACAACAACCCCGACCCCCAGTCGTCATTAAGGGTAAACCGTCTGATCATAGACAACTGCGTTACGACCTAAAAACACTACATATTAAGCAATACGGACTGAAATACACAAAAAATTCAGTTATCGTATACTGTAGCCTTGCCAATGATCTGCATACGCTGAAAAGGGCACTAGATACTGAACGGACCGAATATCATACATACGCGGAAAATCAAGAAAAGACGAGGGCTTTCGTGCTCCGCGGCCTAGACGGCGAAATTAAGCCACAGGAGATTAGCGAATCACTCAGCGATGAATACGACATTAAACCGAAAAGCGTATACGAGATGCGGAAGACCAAAGTACTGATGTACTTAGTTATTCTTGGCAGTATTTTTACTGTTAAGAAACTTAATCAAGACATAAAAACACTGATGTGCGTACGTGTGCACTGGGAGGCCAGGCGGTCAGGGAAACCTGTCCTCCAGTGCAAAAATTGCCAGCAGTTTGGTCATGCCAAGACATACTGCAGCCGTCGTGTGGCTTGCATCAAATGCGCTGGAGCACACGAAATCACGCAATGTGATCAATATTTCCATAAGCGTGTGAACTGTGGGGGCCCATTCCGTGCCATAGACGACACTTGCCCAATATATGTTTATAAACTAAACATTATACAAACAACGACTACTAAACCGAAACAAGTATACCGTCCTGCACCCCCTCCGGCGAACTCAGCCTGGAGAAACCAGGACACTGCAAGAGCTGCTGACGGTCCACGGGACCAAGCCCTAAGCAATCATCAGGAGACGATTAAAACTAAATTTAAAACTCTACCTAACTCGCTTTTATACTAAATGTTTGCTTAATCATGCGGAATCAAAGGAACCAATCCCGGAATCCCACTAGTCACGCTTGATCAACCAATACAATGGACTATACGGAACGGGCCCTCTATCTCTATTTAAACTATTCTTACATTTAATAATTTCCATACTTTCATATGCGTCTAATAATCTCCTATCAGTTATATTATGAAATATAATTTAGTATAAAAGCGAGTTAGGTAGAGTTTTAAATTTAGTTTTAATCATGATGCTAACATGGTTAGAGAAACGCGCGTCGAGTGCAATAATTCTGTTTCGGTATTGTGGATTTTAGTCCAGTTATCAGGCACAGCGGCCTAGATATTATAGGCGACCAAGGAAAAGCGGAAGCCTTCGCGGATTACTTGGAGGGCGTCTTCAGCGAGGCGCCTAACACCCTGTCCGAGCAAGAGCTTTACAGCAACACTGTAAATGCTTTTCAACAACATAAATATCCTATCCCTCCGTCAGTGCTTGATAAGCTGAGAATAACCCCGGCGGAAGTCCTTTGTCGTCTTCCGATAAACAAAGCTCCCGGCCCGGATAACATTCCGAACATAATCCTGAAAAACTTACCTAATAAGACACTTATTCAATTCATGCATATTGTCAATGCGGTAATCTGGCTACAACAGTTCCCTAAATCCTGGAAGGTAGCGGTAATTTTATTATTCCCTAAACAGGGAAAAGATCTCAAACTGCCGGTATCTTATCGGCCCATATCCCTGCTAAGTACCCTCGGGAAGGTGGCTGAGAGGCTAATCTTGCCGAGGGTAAGCAGGATG
>MU181917.1:1822198-1872358 GCA_016904865.1 Pissodes strobi
ATATATGTATATATAAAGGGTTTAACAGCAGGCAATTTACAACGCTTCTGTTATTGGACCATAGAGAAATAATTCGACAGGGTGTGGCACGATGGGTTGCTGTACAAGCTTTTAGCTTCCCACTATACTGGACAGCGCTCATCGAGTCATACCTTTCCGAGCGCACTTTCACCATCCGGATTGGCTGTAACTCCTCGACTAACAGGCGACAGGCGACTGCTAGCTGGAGTGCCACAAGTTACAGTTTTATCGCCGCCACTCTTCAATCATTTCATAGCAGATCTCCCGTCTCATCCTAGCACCTGACTAGCCTTATTTGCCGACGTTATGGCAATTTATTCCCGCAACCCCCAAGCAGAGGTGGCTAAATCTAACCTGACAGCGCATCTAAATGTACTCATTCCCTACTACGAGAGATGGAAAGTCACTTTTAACGCTGCAAAAACGGAGCTTATTCTAATCACCCGCAAAAGACGGGATATCGACATCACACCCCTCGTAGTAGGGAATACTGTCATAACGCCGAAAACCCAGGTTAAATACCTGGGCATTACTCTCGACACCAAATTAAACTTCGGCAAACATATTTAATCCACAGTAAATAAGAACGTAGCTATCAAAAAGTGGTTGAACTTGCTGGTAACGGGCAGATCCTACCTGAGTCCTGCCAGTAAGCTCACCCTCTATCGATCGTTCATAAGGCCAGCATTACTATATGGTTCCCCGGTGTGGTGTTCGGCGGCAAAATGCCACAAACAAAGACTCCAGGTTATTCAGAATAATTATTTACGGGCAGCCTTCTCCCTATCCCTCCGGAATAGAGTGAGGATCACGGATCTGCATGCGATGGCAAACATTGAATATGTCAATGACTATATTGACAATGCTATATTGTCAATATATTCATTGACATAGTTCTACGAACAACAAATAAAGGGCTAGCGACTTACGGCCAATTTGGCCAATCTTAGATATACCCCCGAACATGGCACCCCACACGGCACCATATATATAGATATCTCACTATTTTACAAGCAATTAAGACCGCCTTAACCCACAACTCTCAATAACGTCACTTTTCATCCCATTTTTCTAATCACATTACTCCTAATTTTCAAAAATCAACCTACCCTGGCAATAACATTTACCCCTTCAGGTATCCTGCGCTAAGTATTTTTTCTGAGCTCTAAGCAAATAACAAAGAAGGCAACGCCTTTGAAGGGTTTCTTCATAAGTAAAGGTCACAATCAATGCAGCATCACATACCCTATAAATAATTGGGTTAAGAACAGCCCCCTAAGGGTGCCTTACTGTTGGCAACGGCATTGAGCTAACAACGCCTAGCAAAACAACAGTAGATAGTATTGTATACATACATTAGGCATGATTAAAAGTAGGAAATGTTGAGAAACTGTTTAATGTAGAAATAAAGATTCTTATGCTTATGCTTATGCTTATGACAGAATAAGTTTTTGCATATTCTGAACTTTTTTCGATAATTAATCCGAGAAATAAATTTTTTGTTATAGGAACCCAGTGAATTAGCTACAAAACTTCCAGTCCTATTTTACATTCATGGGGGAGGTTTCGTACAGGGTTCAGGCCAAGCGACCGCTGGAAAAGATCCAGGTTTTTTTATGGATACCAGCAGCATGGTTGTGGTCAGTGTTAATTATAGATTAGGGCCATTTGGTAAGTAAACAAAAATAAGCAGTGAGATATTCTGGTCTCCGCACCGCAGTTCGCTCACAATAAAATTACTTGGAGGTTTTATGATAATTTTTTTGTTTGAGACATAAATCGTCTGAACCAGTGTTCTTGATATTAAGTATTTGGAGTAAAAACTATTTTAATGATTTACAAACATTGCAACCAGCCTTAAGCGTTGGCTGCCAAATATGCTAGGTTTACTTAGCAGATTCCATTTTTTTAAAAGGCGTGGGTTTAGGTCTTGGCAGTTAGGTTACGACGCCACGAATTTTTTTTACAAGAAATTTATCAGTGATTATTGATCCTTGAAAATAGGGTAATAAAATATAGAAAAATACCCTGTAAAAGAACGTTGAAAAACTGTGTATACACGATTTAGCTATTTTTTTGACTGCAATTTACCAAAATAAACATCAATGTTTCAAATAACTTATTTATTTAAATATGTAAACGTACACAAACTCTTTCAATACAATTAATCCTATCTCAATTTAGTTTGAGGTTATGGTTGCGCCCATAAACTAATAAGAAGATTCTCTTGTAATGTATTTCTCCGATATTATCACTAATTTATCAGAACAACACATCAAAGCGAAATAAGATATTACTTGTTAAACTATGCCTTATAACAGTAATATTGCTCATTTTTTATTGTATAGATTTAGCCAGGAAATATATGCAGCTATAAATGAAATGATTTAACCAAACTTGACCTAAATTAAACATGTGGCAGCGACAATATTAGTAGACCAATAAACAGTCATTCAATAATACCAAATTAATGTAATAACCTGTGAGGTAAATACAGCCGTTAATTATCTATAGGTAAACGAATTGAGCTCAAGTCGATTCCGATATCAAGGCGACAAATTAGATTTGCAAATTTTATAGTCTATTTGGAAATGCTGCGAAGTTGTAAATTATTGTCCGATAGAATCTTTAGGTTAAAAAGTATTCCGGGGGCCAAAACTGAATAGGTTATTTTATCGTCAAGCTGCATAATTCGGTTTACTACATATATACAATTAGGCTTGATACACCCGAATACGGGCGAAATGCAGGTGTACACCATAAAAATATGCAATAGACTTCAGTTACATATGAAAGAAATACGACCTGTACAGATCTTTGAGCAATAGTCAGTAGCGTCTCATTAACAACGCTGGAAATCTTTTCTGATATAAAAGCGGTTATTTTGTGGGTATAGAAATACATCGATATTAAAAAGTATAGGAGTAATGGTCTTTCTGAAACTAGACAAATAAACAGATGTATAATAATTATTCAAGATTTGAAAATTAGAAAATATTTATAGCAACGAAAATATCTGCAATAATATATACAATAATACACAAGATAATACTACAATAATACGATAATACCAATAATATATTCGATTAAAAACACTACAAATTGTCATCTGAACAATCGGTTGAGTTGTCACTCTCACCCAAATGTATAATAAATGTTTCTACTGCTTCATCAACCATATTAAGCTGCCACGTTCGTTCCTCCTCGTTTATTACATTTTTTACACACTTTCGCTATTTATCTCCATCAACATGTTTAATAGCTTCGTGGAAGAGTACCTCAACATCCTTCATTTTGTAGGTAGTATTCCTGATGGCAACAAATTTTTTTACTTGCGCCCACACTAAGTCTATGGGATTTAGCTCACATTGGTAGGGCGGAAGTCGAAGTACAACAGTACCACATTTGTTTGTCATTTCGTCGACCATATATCTAGTATATTTGTGCTTTTCCATGTTTGACGTATTCAAAAGCTAATTTTTGACCTTTTTGTCTTGTTCGAAATACATTTTTCTTCAAAAGCCACTGTTTTAAGTCCGCTTTTCGCCAAGCACTTGTTGGTACTTTTCTATTTTTCTAGAACTGTAATAGATTCTGGTGGTATTAGATCAAACATTTGCTGAAAGTATTCCTCAAATACATCTGCATTTATGTCTTCATGATAATCTCCAGTATGTGTTCTACTTAAATGTTAACAAGCCCCCTTCTACGAACCCATTTACACTCCCAATATAGACTACAATTAATCTGCTGCTATTTCCAGATGGAGGTTTGATTCATGTAGAATAGCCCTCTAACGCAGCTTGTCGGAAACTTTTTATATTTTTGTATGCCACATCTTGTTTACTCTATGCCCTTCATTTATCCATGTTTCATCCAAATAAAGTATGTTTCGGTTTTTAGTTCGATATTCTTTTATCATCCTTAGGTACTTTCTTCCCCAGCAAAAAATTTCCACTTTTCTATTAAAAGTGATTTTCTGTTTCCTGTATCCCATTCAAAATTCATTTCTTTCAATGTTTTCCATAATTTGTCTCTACTTATTTCAGAAAATTTTTCGTCGTTTTTGAGTGTGATATGAATTTTATCTAAAGTAGGGATTCTTAATCATCTCCTGATGATGCTAACATGGTTAGCGAAACGCGCGTCGAGTGCAAAAATTCTGTTTCGGTATTGTGGATAAAGCTCTGTTTTAGTAGGGATTTCCTTGTTTAAATAAAATGAATGAACTGCTCATCTGATTCCTCGTTTTTCGTTTTCATCCATAACAATTTTTCTCCTTCCAGATGGTATTTTTGGAGCCTTCATGCAGCCACTTGTTGATTCACGTAAAATAGATGTTCGCCCGACTCCTGACATTTGCGAACACATTTCAACAATTTTAACCACACCAAAACTAGGCTGTTGATGTTTAGGCGCATTGTACACATTTAAAATAATTGTCTTCTCGTTAACCGATAAAGAACACTTGGAAATTCTCTTCACTGGGGAAACTGAGAACTTGCCATTTTTACAGTTTTCGGTATCGACCGGTCTCAATCGTCTTACAACAAATACTAAACCTGAAGCATCATAAATAACAATTCAGGTATGATCAGGTACAAAATATGCAGATGGATAAAATAAGTAATTCAAGTAAATTATGACATTATATAATATGTACTATTTTGATTTTAATATTTTAATATTTACGTGACGTGACATTTTAACATCTGGATTTAAGGAACGCCCATGGAAAGCCTGTTAAGATTCTATGGGACAATCACTTACAACTTCGCAACATTTCCAAATAGACTATAGTTATGTAAAATAAATTACTGTCACTTGCTTTACAGCCAAGTATAGTCAAAAAATACCTCAATCAGCTACTCCAACAATAACTGAGATAATATCAGGTATAATCAAGATTAAAATAAATATCTCCGCAGCAACTATGAAATGATGTACAAATATTTATAATGTACAAAATTACAACCTTTTTAAAGGTTCGATAATTAAGATAGCCCAATTAATAAATAAAACGAGAATATAAACGATAGACATCAAACGACCTATGGTCGTTTAACCATAAATTCATTAATTAAAATGATACCACATCTATCAAGTGGCGCTCCAAACGAATTGGAACACCGAGAAGTAAGTTGGCGAGAGTATCGATAACACAAATCGACCAGTTGAAGGAGAAAATCGTACTACTGTAATTAGAAATATTTACAACTTTACAGCATGCATGTTTAACTGAGCACGTGGCTACAACAAGAAGTATTTCGAGTGTAAACCAAGTAGCACCGAGAATGGTTTGGATCAAAATTTCCAGCTCTATTTTAAAATTTCAACTGGAAT
Source organism: Pissodes strobi (assembly GCA_016904865.1). Lineage (NCBI taxonomy): Eukaryota > Metazoa > Arthropoda > Insecta > Coleoptera > Curculionidae > Pissodes > Pissodes strobi. The sequence goes on from MU181917.1 coordinate 1,827,563, forward strand.
TAACGAAAACGTTTTTTTACATATTTATATCATACTTTTAAATTTAAAGCAAAGAGTTCTTTCGTAATTGAATCGGCTTTATTCATTTCTGAATTCATACGAGCAGGCACTATTCACTTAATCCAACTTAAGTCATGCCTAACCATTGATTTAATTATTTGGTGCTTATCTAGCGTTTGGTTCATTCTAGGTTGGATGATAAATGTCGTTCATTTTGTACATGATTTTGTACATACATAGTATAAATATTAATGTTTTTCAGGATTTTTCTCCACTGGCGATAGTGTGATTCCAGGGAACGCTGGACTTAAGGACCAACTTTTGGCATTAAAATGGGTCCAAAATAACATTGCTACTTTTGGAGGTGATCCAACAAGGGTTACAATTTCCGGAGAATCCGCTGGAGGAGCGTCTGTTGGCTACCAAATCTTGAGTCCAGCTTCTAAAGGTTAGTAAACGGAGTTGATGGAATTGGATATGCTTTACTGTCGAGAGTTGAGCAATTTACATAAATAATAATTTAATCAAATAACCTTGATCCAAGAAAAAATCCTATTAATTTATAAAATAGATTGAGATATTATTTTAAAATTAGGTCTGTTCAAGGGAGGTATGTTAGCATCAGGTACTGCTCTATGCCCGTGGGCATACCAAAGGAATCAAACCGAAATCACATTCATGACCAGTAGTTTTATAAACTCCCAATTTAAAACTAATCGAGATTCCCAAGCCTTGTGGAAATACCTGCAAACTGTTAATGCCAAAGATATCGATACCGCTTCCCATAACTATACTGAATGGGTAAGTAATAGTCTTATAATATCAATAAAATATATATCTAGATAACTACTGAAGTGCAAACAAAATTTTTAAATGTTTAAATTAACATTATTAGTGAAAACACACATTGATGTACCTCAAAAAACACCACATCGACATTTTGGGAACTTAAGGTTGTGTCCCACAAACACATGCTTTACTGTACAACAGGACACTTTACTGCATAAACAGTAATATTTTTAATGAGAATTTTGGGACATGGTACTACTTGAGCATTATCTATAGTATATTTTAGCTTAGAGAAACTTTTATTTCAAACTTCAAAATACTAGTTATAAGTGGTAGAATGGAAGCTCTCAAAGCGTGGTGGATATATTTGTTAAATAAAACGCGCTTGTTGAATTTTAAACACATACTAAAAACGGTTTTATTTCACATAGCTTTCTAAAAATTACAAAAATCATTGAGATACTTGGCCTAAACAAAATATTACCCTAACTTTTATATACCTATTTTATCTAGACAAGCATAATATCCCAAACTAACCCAAACTAACTGAAAAAACAATGTCTGGTCTTGTTAAAACTGCTATATACGTCAAGCTACCAATTAATTCACGATATTGGATATTAACTTTACTATCTACTTTTTCTTTAGAACCAAAATTAAGTTTTGTCTCAATGGGCAGTAGCGGATTTACCCTAAGGCCCGTGCCTAGGGCGGCCAGATTTAGGGGCGGCCCAATCGTGTCAAAAATAGAATATTACGTACCTAGGCCAGGAAAGTAAAAAATTTCTCAGATCACATGTAATTATCGGCCGAAGCAAAGCTGAGGTTAACAAACATGTGATCTGAGGCTTTCTTATTTACTGGCCAAGGTGTGTATACTATATAAAAGTTGGCAATAAAGTAATTTCATTATGTAGTCTATATGGTGGATGCTGAGCAAAGGGCGGCTGTTAGCTTGGGGCCTAGGGCGGCCGAGACTGTAAATCTGCCACTGTCAATGGGAGTAGATACCGTTTTACAATCTTGTATATTAAAACGCTTCAAAATCTGTTCAATATACTGCTCTTGAACTAAAGTTACTGTTTTATTACTTTTATTAACAGTCACTCTCATACGAAGACAATTCTTAATCTGTGCTAAATCCTTAAGCTTAAACTCTACTCTAACAATAGTTATTACACTTTCTCCGCATGGGTTCGAATTCTGATTTACAACATCCTAAACCCTTAAGAAAATCATCGAATTTTATATTCCAAGCCCGCAAGCCCCTGACGACTGTTTCAGGTCATAAATTGCCCTTTTTAATTTCAGTACTCTATTTTGGATATCACCCGATATGCACCCTTGTGGCAAAGCCATAACAACGGTCTCTTTAAGAAACCCATTTAAAAAGGCATCTAAATGACTAGGTTTAGACCTAGTTTTACAGATAAAGCCGTCAACAATCCCAATGTCTTTGGGGAGGATCGACCACTTTCCATACAGCATTTTCATCGAAGGATTGCAGTTTCTCTGCCGTAGCTAGCTTCCACTGCTCGCTCTTTGATCTCGATAAGGCTTCCACAGTCATGGGGTTTCTCTGAAAGTCCTCACTTTTCGTACATAGATGACTTACATAATCATCGAAATTTCTGGTTTTCCAAGTTCTTTCTGACCTTCCCAATGTTGCGGTTACTTTATTATTACCAGTGTCGTCGGTCGAGAAGCCTTCCCAGAGCTCTCCTCGTTCCTCCTTCATTTGAACTTTCAGGAATTTTACCTTCAGGTTATGTCCCTTCATTCTCGTTATTTTTGGTTTGATTTTCTATCAAGGCCTTAACTTCATCATTTGTGTTTTCCATTATGATCACATTCCTGCTGGAAAGTACTTAATTTTTGGCGCGATCATATTCTCGGTAACCTTTAATGTGCTTCTCGTAACCCATCAGAAAGCACTGCACTGACCTTCTGTCCCACTTATGCCTTTTTTCTTTTGGAACAATCCCTATTACAGTGCTACCAAACATCCTCAAATTGCCTTTATCAGGTCTATAACCCATTCATATTTCATACAGTCTTCTCTAAACCAGCGGCCAGAGATTGATTTCGTAAGTAAACAGCTGTATTGACGGCTTCGGCCCAAAAACGTCTTTCTAGGTGTGCATCAAACAGCATGTATTTAGCCTTTTCTGCGATTGTTCGATTTAGTTTTTAACAGATTCCATTTTGTTCTGGAGTATACGGATATGTTTTCTGATATGAATGATTAAATTGTTCACCAAAAAATTCCGAAATTCTTTTGATCAAAATTCGTCAGCATTGTCCGATCTCAGTGTTTTTATTTTAAGGTTTGTTTGATTTTCAGTCATGTTTTTCATTGGTTTGAAACAATCTAGCACTTCATCTTTAGACTTGATGAAATAAACAAGCGCCATCCTGCTGTAGCGACAACATCGCTCGGTGTTCTTGGCTGTAATCATTTTCGAAAACTAAAAAATATTTGGCTCCACCAGAGATCTGATCTCCATCGGTGGTCCACACACGTCGGCATGCACAATTTCTAATAAATTCTTCGCTCTGATACCTTTGTTTTTGAAAAGCAATCTCACTTGCTTTCTTTCATAGCATACCATACCTATATAGATGAGACTATTTACCAATCCCTTATTTATTTTGTTCAGGTAATCGCAATTTGTGTGCCCAAATGTGCGATGCCAAACTTCGTCTGTAACTAGGTACATTAATTGATGATTTTTAAACTCTCAGTTTGTAAATACCACTCTGTAAATCACCTATTCCAATTAACATGTTTTGTTTATTGTACATTTTGCAACAGTCTGATTCGAATTTGACTATGGTGTCGTTATTTATCAACTGACTCACTGAAAGCAAATTTGTTGTCAATCCCGGGTATATAGCACATTCTTTACTGATATATCGTACTTATGATTGTCAACAGTAGTCTTAATTCTTACATGACCAGAACATTCTACAGGAATCTCTGATTGATTGGCGAGCATTATTTCTTGCACAGCTGTACTTGATCGGTTTTCTGTCCTTGGTGGCACATACCAATCGGACGTATCAAAGGTTTAGCTTAAAAAAACAGCGCTGAACTCATTCGAAGTTTCGCGGCCATTTGGACACTTATTTTGGAAATGTCCCACTTGTTTACACTTAAAACGCTTTATCCTTTTATGGTCCGACTTATTGCTTTTATCTTTATATTTTGATTTCGAATACAACTTTCCCGCAAACGCACTACCACTTGAGGTAACATCGGTTTCCAATAACTTAGTTTTTATGGAATCCGTCGCGATATGTATGCCAGAACGCTCGATGGCCATCCTCATTGGGGAATATTTGTCGGGCAATCCTGCTAAGAGTAACGATCCGACCCATTTGAAAACCTGTTCCACGTAATCTCTTTCTGATTTCTGCTATTTGATTTACATATTGTGCCACTGAGTTACAGTTATCCAAATAAGTAGAAATTAGATTCTGCAATAAACTAATATATCCGGAAAATTTGTGTCGTCAAACAATGATTTTAACTTGTTCCACAACTCAACTGTTGTTGCAGTACCTTTTATATGAACGTATAAAGATGGTTAACTCACTTTTGATTTTGCCTTGGCGTTATCTGCTTCAAAAACTTCTGATGTACATTTGGATAAGTTTTCCAAAATCAAAAAGTTTTCAACTCTGACCCAATCACCATAGTTTTCTCGTCCTCTAAGCACTTGCTAATTCGCAGCCATTCTTGTGTTTTTCCAAAAAAATGACAAACACTCACTGTCTTATCGCGGTTTAAAATGGAACTGAGCACATAACCTATTAAATACTTGTTGAATTTTCAATATAGACTAAAAAAGGTTTTATTTCACATAATTTTCTAAAAACTACAAAAGTCAAGTAGTGCGCTAAATCCTTCAATGAAAACGAGAAAGGACACAGGCAATTAAACACATGTTAAGATACTTGGCCTGTGCAAGCAGAATGGCAATATTGGGATGGACCTACAAAAATGTATGTGAAAATATACTTATTTCACTTCAATCAATTTAGGATGATGGTTGAAAGTAAAACATTTCTGTTGTCCATTCTGAGAGGCTCTATAGTATGAGTAGGTATTGAGTTTAAACAAGTTTTTTTCGGATATTTTCAATAATATAGCAATCATCCGTATCCAAATAATGTCCTCTGTTGCGATATGGATCCATTATTCGCATAGTAAGCAAATGAAGTTTTGATTTCGCTACAGCTTTCTCAGTCTTTTTCTTGTATATTTCAATATTAAATAGGAATCTGTATGTGCACACAACTCGAAGAATTGTATTCTATATTTCGCTCTTTTATAATTTATATATTGCCTAAAACTAAGCATTTTCAGAAAAAGTAGACGCGATTCATCCATGCTTCGTGACTATATACATTTTGGAAAATTTGGATGGTAAAGGTTGGGTCTTTTTACCTTGAGTTAAGTTTTCGTCAGATCATAGAAATCGTAAATTTTACTCATAGCTTTTTTCAGCCATATAGTGCAAAATTATAGGGTCGTAGTATAAGGGATCATTCTCAGCTGGGCATGTTCTATTTGGGTTCTAAGAAGGGTCAGAGCTATGCAAACATTAAACTCCTTTGGTTCAGTAGGAATAAATTTCGATGATCTTGAGCTTTTTTTGTAGGGTCGAGCCATTTTGCGATGTTTTCACCATATTTATTCAAGCAACGTATCAACAAATCCTTGAGTCCAATTGCACAAAACATTTGAAATACTTCAAGGGTACTCATGTTATCAATAATAACGACTTCTACTCCTGCCGCAACATGGCCAAAGTTAAGATTAAGGATATCTTTCACACATTCAACCTATTCATCTAAAAAACTCGAATATATGCAAAACAAAAATAAAACTGAAAAACTTTGAGTAAACTTACTAACTTCATATTCGTTTGTCTCGATTTCTGTGTTGATATTCATGATTAAATTCTACTTCAAAGGGTTTTCTCTCATTCTAATTTTCAAAACTGCTGCTGTTATCTTTGTATTTGAGTTGATAATTTGATAGCTGATAACAAATTCACCATGTCTGTCTTCAAATGGCTCAGATCTTTCCGTAGATTCACTCTCACTGTATCTAAAGCCTGAAATATGGATAAAGCTAGTAAATGTATGCTCATAAAACTAACCCAAACTAACCCAAAAACTAATCCAAGACCTTGGGTTAGTTTGTATTAGTTTTGTTAGTTTGTTTACGCTGGATAAAACGCGAAATTTAGCCGTAACATACACACCACTTGGCACTTAGTCATACAATTTTAGCAATATATGTTGTTCTCTTGGGTTTATTACTTACAAAGCAAAGCAGACCACAAAAAAAACGTGCTTCTTCCAGATTGCTTTCCATACAACTGCATAGAAAAAACCCTGAGTATGAAACAATAATTTCAAGTAGGGCTCGGTAAAAACGACTCTGGTTATACCTTTTCACAAAGGTGGAGATGTAGATGATCCATCCAATTCATGCCCAATCTCCTTGCTCTCTACGCTTTCAAAGATTATTGAAAAACTTGTGAAAGTACGAATAATGGAACACCTTTCTCGAGTTAACTTCTTAAGTGAGGTGATTTGGGTTCCAAAAATCAAAGTACAGGCTATGCTGACTTTTCCTTCTTGGAGAGTATTTACTTACATCTTAAGGACGACGATGTTGCAGCGGCGTTCTGCGATTTTTCAAAAGCCTTTGATTATATTATATGGATCACAGAAGCTTGGACGCCATGGCTTTCGAAGTAGTATTCTTCATTTGTTCCAAAGCTACATTTTTGGGATGTCATAGATGGTCCAGTGTAATAAGAAGCGTTCAAAAACTGGATCCCGTTCAAAGGGTGTTCCACAGGAATCAGTACTGGGTTCAATTTTGTCCTTGCTTTATATAAATTACTTAGGTTCTCTAAATATTCAGGGTAAAATCACACTTTTTGTTGATGATGCTCTAATTCTATAGCATTGGCATGTGACTGGCGACCTGCAACTCACAGCTTCGCAGGATATGTTCGAAAGTGGTGTGATTCCAACTCTCTCCGTTTTAATATTAAAAAAAATATATAATGTATAAGTTGGATAATCTAATAATATAGAGCACCACTCATGTTAAATTCTTGGGCAACACTGGATGAAGAACTAAAATATCAAGATCATATTTGCCATATAAATTCAAAATTGGCATCTGCTTGCAGTGAATCGGACTCCTCCTTCGTCAAGGGTCGTTTATGACTTGGTGGAGTTTCAGCTTAGATACAAGATTGCTTTCTGGGGCTTCGTTTTCGTTCTTCAGAAGATTGTGGTTACGTATCTGAACAGGAGAAGATCCAGATCATTGCAGGCCTTTGTTTCTTTTATCACAAATTTTAATTTTGGTGACATCGTTTATACGTCAAACAGTATGTTTAATTTATAAAAAACGTTCTGTGTCTAACAGGCCTGGGCCCTACCAAACACTCTAGTCAGTCTGATAATTTTCTCAGTCCAGTCCCTAACTCAAACCCAACAAAGAATTCATTCATTTATGAGAGTACCAAAATATGTAATCACCTACCTCCCACCTTTTCGTGATAGAAAGTTTCAAATTGTTCAGAAGATTCGTTTCCAGTGCCTTAATAAAAATGACTTACTACAATTATTGCAGAATGCGACAGTAATAGATTAATTGTGATATTCTTGGTGACATAATTTGTGTTTATTATTTGTTGGTTTTTGACTTGTTGCGTGATTCATTTCTCTTATTTTAAAATTTAACACTTTTTTACTCTTAGTGTGTTTTCTTAGCTTATAATAGACTATGAAGCTGTGATTTTTAATATTGTTAATATTGCTCGGTTTATAACGTCATATTCTTTTCTTTAATGGGAATTCTGTATATTTAACGCTATGCCAACAAGCTTTCGTATTAAAGATAATAAAGCATATTTTGACTTGACTTTGACTACTGCTATTGCAGTTAGGGCGCCAAATTTACGTCATACCCGACTTACAAGGTGTGTCGCCTATTTAACCGGTCTACCCCACTAATAGGACAATGCCCCAAACTGAAAAGTATTGCAGTTAAAGGCATCATATTTAGTTCCATAATATAAGTGCAATAGCACAAATGTATTTGTAGATACATTTAATTCCACTGACATAGCCGTATTTGTCCCAAGGCGATAATTTATATTTACTGCTATAATCAACATACATCAACGTGATAAGGAAGAAAAGGATTCACATTTTAACATTTTAGGCAGAATCCGGGTTGAACGGAGTTACCAACGGCCAGCTTCAACAAGGTTTTTTCTACGCGCCCGTTGTAGAAATAGAAAACTCTGAAGCATTTCTAACTGAAAAGCCTTATGAAGTACTTGCAAGGGGAGACTTTAATAAAGTACCTATTTTGATAGGTACTTGTGCTGAGGAAGGACTAATGAACTATAATGGCAAGTACTACTAAGTATAGGGTAAACTATAAAATGAAACGTAATCACCTTTGACTTAGACAATCAACGATTTGCCCTGGCACAATATTAAAATCACTATCTTAAAATTAGATCTAAAATGTCAAACAATTTAAGAAATTCTTATAACCCAGATGCTGCCGGTGTTAATATCTTATGCACAGGGTGTCCCAAATTCGAGACGCATCATTGGGATCTAGGAAACTAGAAGAGATACGAGGTCGGTTAAATGGAGGCAAAGTTGCGCAATTTGATGCTGATCAAAATGCCACCTTAAAAGTTTAAAAATTCCGAATACTTCCGAAGATATTTAGAAAAAAACGAATTTTGGCGATTTATATTTTATTTTTTTATGATTCTATTTGAATAGATATAACAAAATAAATTTCACATTCCTATTGCTACTTTTTCTGTTCTACAAGGTGGCGTTATCAGATTTTCAAACCGACGTTTCGTCTTTGAGCTGCCATAATCAACTTTGTTTTTTTAAATACGGCCCTGGATTTTTTATTACGGACTTTAAGAGCTTCTAATGTCACAAAACCAATGATGTATCGCACTTATTCGAACAAATCATTTTAAAGATTTCCTGGTAAAATCTTTCCAAAAATATGTTTTTTGTCTCTCTCTAACACATGAGGTCTTACGTAAAATGCCATTAATATGAATTTTTCTAATAATTGCGATACATCATTGGTTTTGGGACTTTAGATGCTCTTAAAATCCGTAATAAAAAATCCAGGGCCGTATTTAAAAAAACAAAGTTGATGTTGGCAGCTCAAAGACGAAACGTCAGTTTGAAAATCTGATAACACTATCTTGTAGAACAGAAAAAGTAGCAATGAGAATGTGAAATTTATTGTTATATCTATTCAAATAAAGTCATAAACAAATAAAAATGAAATCGCGAATATTCGGTTTTTTCCAAAAATCTTCGTAAGTATTCGGAATTTTTAAACTTTTATAATGGCCTTTTGATCAGCATCAAATTGCACAACTTTGCCTCCATTTAACCGACCTCGTATCTCTTTTCTAGTTTCCGAGATCCCAATGATGAGGCTCGAATTTGGGACACCCTGTACAGGATTTTCTCACCAATTTTAAAATATGTATTTTAACCAAAAGACTAAGTGGCAATCAGTTAATTAAATACCTGTATTATTTGAGTTGTAAACTTGTTACCCAAAAGGTACAAATTCCATAAGGAAAATTAAGCAATGGAAACTTTTGATGAATTTGGTGTGTTTTAGTTGGTTTTGTTAACAGAAGTAACTGGGTTACTAGGATTAACCTATGTTTTGGTGGTTTTCAAATTCAAAGATTATTTAGAACAAACTCCTTAAAGCCCTCGTTATATTCAGTGTTCCTGATTCTGATTTTTTGAAATATTAAATCCTACTAGGATAGATTCTTCCAGCTTGAATCTAATTATGTTCTGATATTGGTATGTCCATTTAAATTTATATAAATGTGAAATTATGTGATGTCAGATGAAAGAGCAACACTCTGTAAGAAATCAATCAATCAATCATATGTCATATCAAAAATCGTAATTTTTATATAAAGAAATACGATAGATAGGGGAACAACAGAAAAGCATAATTTTTTCCTACATGCTTTGAAAATCCATGGAGAGTTCAATCCTCTGCGGTATTTTGAACGTTATTCCACATTTGAATGGCTGCAATAGTAAAAGATCACTGAAAAGCAAATATTCTATGCAAGGGCAAGACAAAGTTTGGGTATTTGCTGATAGTATGTTTGAAAAGTTTGATAGCGCCACATACTGCACCATTGTCGGTTGCAGATCTTGCGGTCTGTATTTGCTGCGCAGCACCAAGCATTTTCAATAATTGTTTGTAGTACATATTTGGCTTTGGTGGACTCGCGTCTAGATGCAGCCCGGATACTTTGGCTGGCGAGCATCTTGACAGCTTTGGCACTTGTGACTTGGCGTGCAATTTGAAAATTTCTATGTTGGCCGGTCGAAGCATTTTTGAGGAAGTAAATTTACAATTTTTGCATTAAATGTCCGAAATATCTTGATAAATAGTTTTTTTAAATCCTGTAGTCAGAAGTATTATAATATTTCTCTTTAAGTATGGCCCTTCGCTCCGGGGCGCAACCAAACAAAACAACCTAAGGCATGCCCAAAATGAAGAAAAAAAAACTTTTTACAAACATAACCTTAAAAAAAGCTCTTGCCACCAACGGGAATCGAACCCGAAGGATCGTATCACAAGCACAGCATCTATCCGCTAGACCTGTTGGAAACAACTGACTGGATCATGAAGATATTCAAACAAATTATCTAAATAGTAAACAGACCAAGTGACGTTCATAGATCTGTGGAGGCGAATGTAAAGATGCACACCATCCAAAATGTCCGCGCTCTCTAGACGCTGTATTTTAGTACACATAAACAGGACATTCTTTATTTATAGTATAGGGGACTTTCGGGTAAGAGTACGCACTTAAGACATAAACATTTATTAAACAAGTATGAACAAAACAAATTCCAAAAAAATGTTACATACAGAAAGGTTCACACTTTTAATATAAAATGGCACAGTAGAAATCACAAATCAAAAATAGTTTTTCTCGAAAAAACAAATTAAGAAAAAAATAGAAATGCACCCTCTTATCCGCCTAGTCGTACAAGAGTACGATTTAGATTCGGCTAAGAGTACGCAATATTTAATCAGCACAGAAATCGCATAAAAAGGGTCCATAATCTTCGTAACTCGAACAGTGTACGTGCCGCCAATAGTCACACTGTGAACACTTGACCCAGTCGTCTCCGTTCTCAGCCATATGGCAATTAGGGCATCGCACGATCGAACTTTTCTCCTTTTTCTGTCTATTCATATTGTTGTCTTTGTTTTTATTTGTTGCTGTTTTATTTACAAAAACCTTTTTTTTGACGCTTGCTGTTACCTTCGAAGTTTCTTTTTTTACTAATAGGGCATTTTTAAATGGGGACTCCGTCATAAGTTCCGATTTCTGAGAGCGCCTTCGTCGTTTCTGTGTTTCAGTAGGAGCTTTAGGCAGTGGATAAATGATTGACGGTGAGACAATAATTGTCGTGAATGAAGAATTTGAAATAGTTTTACGGGGCGACAAAACATTGGCACTAGTGCTTGTTGTCGGTTCTTCCTCATTAGATAAATAATTGTTGCTGGTGCTTGTTGAGGCTTCTGGCTCAGCTGGAAAAACATTGATACTTGTGTTTATTGAGGCATCCTGCCTAGCCAACAAATCATTGACACTAGTGCTTGTTGAGGGTTCTTCCTCATTAGATAGATAATTGTTGCTGGTGCTTGTTGAGGCTTATGGCTCAGCTGGAAAAACATTGATACTTGTGTTTATTGAGGCATTCTGCCTAGTCAACAAATCATTGACACTAGTGCTTGTTGAGGGTTCTGCCTCATCAGATAAACAATTGTTACTGGTGCTTGTTGAGGCTACTGGCTCAGCAGGCAAAACATTGATACTTGTGTTTGTTGAGGCATCCTGGTCAGCCACTGAAATATTGACACTATTGATTATTTGTGCCTTTATTTGCTTGTTGCCATTGCTTTTATCTTGAAATAACTTTTGCTGAACTAAATGTAGCGGAGTATCACTATCGTCCGACATGTCATCAGGTGGCATTGTCAGCACTCTATCTGTAACCTCTGAGGGTCTAAAATCATCCTCAGAAAAGATATCATCTGCATATGGAAAAATTCCTGTGCTTTTAAATCCATTTTGAGCTATTGAAATAGTCGCCACTCTTGCGTAAGCTTCTCCAAAGAGCGCGGATATTTGTCTTTGGTTTATAACTTGCCCGGGATTGGTTGTCATCCACTTGTCTGCTTCAACCGATTAGGCTGTCTTCAGCGGTCCGAAGAAGCTTCGATCAAGTGGTTGCAGACGATGGCTTGCATGAAGAGGCAAGGAAAGCAAGATAATATGGTGTTCTCGGCAGTACAGTACTGCCTCCAAAGAACGATGTGAGACGTGATTGTCAAGGATCAGTAAGATGGGGTCTTCCTCTGAGGATTTAACGAAACTTTGAAAATGTGTTAACCAGTTGATAAAAATATCAGACTTCATGTAGCCTGAGTCAGAAATCATCGGCAATGTTCCAACTGGTGCTCCATAATATAGTTCAGGCTTTAATCGTTTTCGAGGGAAAATAATGCCCGGTGGTACAAATATCCCAGTCGGGGACATGCAGCAGACAACTGAAATTGTTTGGCCCCTGTCTGCAGAAACAATTTTTCCAACTAGTCTCTTCCCTTTTGTTGCAAACACTTTAGGAATTTTATTAGGGACGGTGGAAAGTCCCGACTCATCCATATTGAATATACGATGAGGAGGGACTTTTTTTCAACAAACACCTTTTTCAGGTTTCTAAAAAATAGGCCGACTGGTTCTTTATTAAATCCCATAGCTCTTCCTACGCTGAACTTTTCAGGACAGCGCAAAGAAAGTTTCTGCCTTTTACAAAAAGCATAAACCCAGTCTTTGCCAGCCATCTTTTTATCTTTGTTGAAACGATGACCAAGTCCGTTGAGATCAGCATATTGAAAAGCCAGACATCGAACATTCTTGGTTCCTATTCCGTAAAATCTGCAATCTAAGTCACGACAATGATCTGCCAATTCTCTTTCCATTTGTTCTGTAAAAACTGGCTTAAACCGTCCAAGGCTACTGGGTACAGTCCCCTGTAAAAAAATGTTGTAAGTATGCTTGAATTTCCTTCTTTATTTAATTCTTACCGCCTTAAGTCTTTTTCTAAGAGTAGATCCATTGTACCCATAGATATTGCTACTTGTCTCTGGTTTTCTCCATTTGCAATTCTGTTCCTTGCTCTCCTGAGGTTTTCCTCGGTAAATATCAACTTTCTTTCAGTCTTCCTGGTATATTTTCCCATTTCGCTACTAGGTATACCTAATAAATGCCTAAAAAGTATATGAAATTTAAATTAGCGCCTAAGAGTACGCAAGTTCGGGTAAGAGCGCGCGCGCGCTCTTAGCCATTTATGTAATGCGTACTCTTAGCAGATATCATAACAAAAAGTTGGCAACGCTGCTCGACCTGTTCTAGAGCGCACATGTGCATCCAACCTATTGAAAATTCTAACCTATAAACTGCTTGAAAGAAACATAGTTCCAATATTTAGAATAAAACAACAGCCCACCGATATTTTTATGGAAAAATCTCGAAATTATTATAAGAACTTTGTTAACAATGAATTCGTACCTGTATTTTTTTTTGTTTCGGCACCGATTACTTCACAAATACAGTAAACAAGTCACTGACTCGGACACTATTACACGACAATATTATGTTTCTATCTCACACCAATGCATAGATGTTGTCTCTGCGTACTCTTGTCAGATGCGTGCTCTTACCCGTTTTTACCCTATAGTACAGTTAGCACATTTGGCCTCTTGGCTCCTGGAAGAAGTTAATTCGTGTCAAGTACTATCTGATATAACGAAACCCTTGTCATCTTCATGTGAAAATTTTTGCACTGTATTCATATTCCTCTACGAGTTATCGTTCAATATGGGCTATCGATATATTTCTGTCAAGGCCTCTAAAAGCCTTTACACACGTGGATACTGTATGCGAGATACGCGTATCCGAGACACAGGTTAAACATACATTCACATGGACCTATTCACACGGCACGAGCGACGCATACAATATCGCGATACCGAATTTCTGAATACCGGCAACCTAAGCCGCCGGATGCTGAATGCGTATGCCGCATACAAAATTACCATTACGATATATGGACGTGTTCAGACATGGATACTTTTGCAACGGAGAATATATCATAGACGCAGGATATTTTTCAGTATAAATTGAATCGTCATAGGGATTATTTACTACGCGCTATAGTTCCTCCCCGCCTTGGAGTGATGCTTCAATTGTTCATTATTTATGCTTCCTTTGAATGTTGCATATTCTTTCTCAAGGTGCACAATAACGCTGTTATTTTATGGAAAACTTCGTAATTTGCAATTTCATGTCTTCCTGGAATAATTTTGGGGTTTGTATTTTCCCCTGCAAAACTGTTGGCGTGCTGGGTTTGTTCTGATTGTTGCCTGTGTTTTTCGCTTATTACAGTGGCTATTACACTGCTATTATCACCTTCTAGGCCCAAGAGGACCTCGTACCTATAGTTGGTCGGTGATTTAGAGGGGCTTTCAAAGTCTAGTTGTACTTCTTTTACGTTGCGTTTTTCAGATTCGGCGGATTTATTTTTATTTCGGGATGCCCCAGATTTGTTTGCATCACTTTTCGTATATGATGCAAGCATTGCATCTCCGCTTTCGATCACGAGTTTCTTCCGGGATCAAATCCGTGGCACAAGTTTTACACTTGTCCTTGTTGATATGCAGCTTTTTGACTGAATATTCCATTTCAAGAAAAACTTTAAGCTTTGTGAATGTTGACTCCTGTATCTATGAAAGTAATTCAAATTCAACTACTCTAGTGAATAGTATTCGCGTTATATTCGGTTAGAAATCACGCTTTGACTCGACTCGCTGGAGAACCAATAATTCAGTCTGCACTGTACGACGGACGGTTCCAGACGGAATCATTATTAATAATCGCTCGTACTTGCTATGATTTACCAGACATTATTTTTCCAAAGTAGCACTAACCCAAATTAACCCCTTCAAGATAGTGATATACAAACCAAGCGGTCCGAAATCATCCAAGTAGGATACCTAATTTCTTCATAAATGTAATTCGATCGAAAGCCTGCTTGGTGCTTATTTTGAGGCTTTTTTTAAGATTTTCAATATCTTAATTACTAATATCATAGACCTACCTCCTAAAATTGAAATGGTCTATTGTTTCACCATTTATTTGAAAATACTCCATGCACTTTGTACAGCTAATTTGACATTTAGGATGCAATATATTGGATCGATACCATATTTAAGCTTATATTCTGATTAGCCCTATCTACTATATATTTATTCTGGCTATATTTTACTGTGGCATATAAACCATATCGACTTATGAATTTCCTAGTTAATAAATCTAAAATGTTTTAAATGTTTCTAATATATACAATATCTTGAAATAATTGCAGACGGTCTTCAATGGATACTTTCTGTTTATGATCAAGACCACAGCATTTTGGTTCCACAGGGTATGCATATTACTGACGAGCAAACCAAAAAGACAGTTGGAGATGCCATCAAACAGGAATACTCTCCCAATGGTAACATGAAAAATAATTTATTGTCTGGAATTCAGGTAAGATTTATTTTTGTTTGAAATTAATCTATCATTGGCTGCTGAAAATGTGTATTCAGTAGACACAACTATTTAGAAACTTAACATATTTTTTGACCTAATAAATAATACGTGCCACTTTTCAGTACTTCACTGACCAAGACTTCCAGAAATCATTAATTAGACACGCAGAATTGCAATCCAAATTCACGGATGTCTATTTTTATGTATTTTCCTATTCTGGAAAGATGGGTGAAAACATTAAACAGAGATATCCAGGTAGAACTAACAGTAGAGTATTATTTGTACAAACTGTTTATTATTCAGCATAGGTAATCCCCAGGGCATCCTTAAAATGATAGATTACCTCTTTAGCGAATTATGAAGCTAGATATTCATACCTGGACTGGTGTTTTCCATTTGCGACTTTTGCATATCCTATTACGAAATTGCCTGACAGGGATCTTACATATTTCTTTAGGTTTTGGCTATATATATGGGCAATTTAATTTTAAAATGTAATTTATAATATTGCATAAATTAGTATTTTGCTATTAAATGATATAGGTCTTATTTTCATACTAAACCACTAATTTTCAATGAGAAGGATTAGGAAAATTAGGATTTAATTGCCTTGCAGCCATATCAATATATTGATTAAAATATCTTTAATGTTAAAATACCTCTAAATTATGCGATCAGCAAAATAATTGCAAATACGCAAATTTTAGGAACAAGCAATGTAACACACACTGAAGATGGCAGATATATCTGGCAAAGAGCCAATCCGGCAACCTACCCGCAGGCCGATCAGATTGTACATCAGCGCTTAATGAAAATATGGACTAACTTTATTACAGGCCAGTAAGTCAGTTAGTTCACTTTTGAATTAACCTAGTTCCTTAGGTTTAACCGACATGTTTTTCAGTCTATTGTTTTCATCTTGATAGTTTGGAAAAACTCCGTATTAAACACTTAAACTTCATTTACTTCTTGCAAATAGAAGACGTTAGACTTAACTGTTTGCCAAATGATTATTATATCCTCTGATACTGTGTAAATGCTAGAATAGGTTTTACCTAAATCCTCAATATAAGTGCCTGGTTATGAGATGTGTTAGATACATATACAGCTAGTTCTAAGCATTTATATGTAGAACTTGCAATTAAACTACTTTCGCTATGAAGTAGAGTTGTGCCTTAGGATCCTTTTTTAATTGGATAAACGTATCTGTAATTAAAATTTTTACTGCAGTAAAAAGTTTAATCACATATACGTTTTTATTTAGTTTACGTGCAATGCAAAAATAAGGGTAAATACGTATAGGTTTCTTTTTCGCTACAGATTCAGCAATCCCATACCACCTGGGCTCCAGATTAAGACCAATTCAACCAAATTTTTTCGTAGGCACTAGCCGGCCAAGCTGGTCCCAATTCTTCACAGTAAAAATACTAAATGATACTCGTGATACAAAACTTTTGAAAGTCTAATTTATATTAACCAAGTGAAAAAAATTAAGACTGAAATGCAGTTTTTCTTAAAAAATAAATTAAATATTTTTTTTTTTGAAAATTCCTTAATGAACAGTTGACAAAGGTATTTTCGGTCTGGTTTTCTGCTTAATCTCTGACATATTAATTATTAATTTTCTGTATCGAAATAGTTAAAAAAAAAATACTGAATTTTCAACAAGTCATTTGTAAGTTGTAGCGATTAAAAATTAGTTTTTAAGTTTATTTAGCACTAAAAATTTTTAATTTAACTGTATCAATTTAGCTGCGAGTCACTGTTTATCTATTTTTTTAGGAATCCAACTCCTACTCAAGATGATGATTTACAAAACATAATTTGGCCAATATTGCAAGAGGACACTCTTCAATATGTTGACATCAGCGCAAATCTTAGCATAAAGAGAAATCCTAAAGAAAAATACATATTTTGGAAGAATTTATACCAACAATATGGAGTCAGGCCCTATGAAATTTTTTAAACAATTTTGAACATATGTCAAATATAATAATCCATTGTTTTTTAATAAATGTTTCGAATGTTATTTATTACTATTATTCAATTTGCATGTCTTTCTGCATTCGCACTTCCTCTTCCCAGATACGGTAAGTATCAGACAGATTAAGTTCTACCAGGACCCATCCGGGGCATCCGTGTGTTATAAGACCTTATATAGTCCTACGGCACTACGCTATATTAGCCGTTTCTGATTAGTGGGTAAATGTCACTTTAGAGTACTGTTAACTCTTTTACGGATGGCCCTAGTAGACGTTTCCGAGACGCCGGTTACAGGGCTTCAGAGCTGCACGAACATTACATTGTTGACACACCATACCTTTATGGTACAGCGAATTGCTTTCAAGTGGTCTCGTAGTTCAGTGGTTGAAAGCTGTGTTGTGATTCGGCTGTCCAGGTTCGATTCCCGTCCATGTTTTTTTTTTGAAGCTATGTTCGTTTTTTTGTCACGTATCGGCTTTTTGTCACCAGCTTGAGGGGCACGTGGTGAACGTTCGGAGACCGGTTTGATTCCCCGACGAGGAATCGGACGTCCAACATGGGGTTTGAGCCTTAAAAAGCAGGGCATGAACAAGATTTAAATGTATGTGGACGTCCAGCCGTTAGTGTTCGAACCTTAAATAAGCCGTGCATGAGCCTCCAGGAGTATATACTGATACTGGACGTATTAGAGGGTCTAAAAATAGTATCTCTGTTAACCAGGGTGTAACCAATCTGGTAGGGGCCTCTGATCTTGGTAATCCCGGGCAGGGGTCTTCACTGGCCGAATTGCTCACGCAAAGGCCAACAGAGAATTGTACTACTATTACTACTACTACCATAACCTTAAAAAAGAAATCAAAACAAGCTTTGTTACCGACAAGAACTGAAAGCGGACCGTCCGTACCATAAACACAGAATCTTACCACTGCGTTACGAGCACTTCACTTGCCCGTAGATAAAGGCAGAGTAAGGTTAACCCTCCAATCAGGAGCGGCTAATATAGCATAGGTCCTTTAGGATGACACTTCTGATGTTTTCGATCTTGGGGTTTTCGATGAACTGCCGAACAATTCTCGGGGTAGAAAGCATGACAGGTTTCTGAATGAGCTTGTACATGTTTTTAGTGAGCATTAAGTTCTTGATATCTCTTTGCACGCTTTTCGGCGTAATTCTAGTTGCTGAAATTATTATTGGCACTGCTTCAAAGCGATTTAACTGCCACTCTTCACTCTACCTTTCAATTCTCGATAGTCGGAAATCTTTTCAGCTTTCTTTTCGAGCATATTTGTCGGTATTAGGTGCTGACACCTCCACAAAGCTTTTTACCTTAAAGTGTTTCTTTACAAGGTTGATATTTAGTCTATTATACGTCACCGTCTGACCAGTTTAGATCATACGATCCCAGAAGACACGGAAGTCACAGCTTTCTAGAACTATGCGATTTTGTAATAAAAAACGGATCCTGGGTAAGATGCAGAGAAAAGCTGCCCCCTGCAGTATCGTGTTGTATAGATTGCGTTGTTTTCAACTAATATTAAAATATCTTAAATGTTAAAATTCAAAATCTGCATAAATAAGCCAGTCAAATTATGGTCTATTAATGGGGTTACTGGGGAAAAAAGTGTTGGACAGCTAATTATTGTTGTAATCGATTTATTTAAAGTCAAGTAGCTGTATCCTAAATTTTCACGGTACCTCGACCGTTGCTCGAGCCAGGAAGTTCCAAAAATCGCGAAAATTTGGGACTTTTTTTCAGCCTATAGCCTATAGCTCCAAAACGGTGCGTTCTAGCAAATGTTTCTTTCTTATAAATATTAGAAAGCATTAAATTCTGCGTCAAATGAGTACCCCATTTATTATATTCAGTCCGAATGTATGGCTTATATCGATGGTCGATAACAGGGATTTTTACCAACTTTGCTGAAAAGCGAATTATAGTGACTTTCAATCGTTCGTCACACGGAAACGACCATTCTAAATGGAAAACTGTATAGAATTACAATCACAGAGCATCAAATTGTGTGTTCGAGATAATTAATTAATTTTTGGAAACTTGTCATTTGCTGCTCAGTGCTCAAGAACGGTACCCTCGAGTTCCAACTCTACATAACTGAAGAAAGTGGTATTTTGAATTAAATTAATATAATATATGAAGCGTTCTTCTAATGCCACAATCATGTAATATTCTTGCACACGCGCTTTAAAGTTAAGAGACCACAGTCACCCACGTTTGTCCCACGACTCTCCATGAAAACTGATTCGTGGTTGTTTGGCACTTTGCAGGGATCGTGGCATCATCCTCCCCGTAACCGAGGAAAGAAATAAGAAAAATCATTAGTAGGAGTAATATACTCAATATTGTATGGATTGGGCATTACTGAGTGATGAGCATTACACGAAGAGAAATTTTAAGGGCATAGTAATTTTAATATGTACCTCACTGATCCAGATCCTCAGTCAATAGTTGTACGTCATCTTCGTTAAGGGCGACAGGTAAGATGTCATCATCATCAGGCGCGTTGGAGTATGAGTGTTCCGTGCATTCAAAGCAGATTGCCCGTAGAGCCCGTAGAGCCCGTAGCACTTGTAGGACATGCTGTTGAGTATTTCTGGGGGTGCTGGCCATGGTGGGTATGGGTAGTAGGTAAGACCAGGATTTTTTGTTTTGAAGTATCCTAGTACGAGAAGCGTCTGCGAAAGTATAAATTATTGTTTCCTTTAAACCCTTTCCAGGCTTTATTAGTGCAACTTTTGATGTGAAAGGTGCTAACGCTGCGAGTAGGACCAAGAGGTCAGTGTCCTCACCAACAATTATCATAGGTGGATACTTCAGTGGTATGTCAAAAGCAGTCGTATTAATGAGTCTGTCAGCATCCTGTGCTACTTTTACAACAAACCTTTCATCATCCAGCTATCTATGGAGCATCCTAATTAGACGTTTCTTGTTACTGTCGTCAAAACAGACTTCTACTGCAAATAAAACACTGTTCATCCATAGATGGAGATCTTATATCTGTCATCCACGAGACACAACATTAGCACGAACTCGTACCACTGTGGTAAGAACCGTTGGCTTGACCTTTAGTTGCGCAGTGGCAAGTCGGTCTCTCGTAATTCTCGTATCGTATCAACCTCACGGGGCGTCAGATATACTTAGGCTGGCTCGGTAAATTGGGTTTGGGTGTGCATTATGTGTGTTTTATATTTTTCAATAGCTTTGAAAAAAAAATTGCAACAGTGGCAAAACCCTCCAAGGACCCAACAAAATCAATAGAAAATAATTCTAATAATCTGGTTACAACTATATTTAAGGCAAATATGATTGACGAAATTACATCAAATAATCTAAAAAATTACAATTCAATATGTCCAAAATTTTATGGATTACCTAAAATTCATAAACCTACTCTAGCTTTAAGACCAATTGCTTCTTGTATAGACGCACCTAATAAAAAATTAACAGATTTCATATCAAATATTCTGACAACTTCATACAATAAATCTAATAGCTATTATATTAAAGATTCTTTTGAATTTTCAAAATTTATTAATAACAAATTAATACCTGAAAATCATGCAATAATCAGTCTAGACGTTAAATCACTCTTTACCAACATACCAATCAATTTAGTAATCAATAGTATCAATAAACATTGGATCAGTATATCCGTAAATTGTAATGTATCAAATGATATGTTTATTAAAATAATAAACTTTATCTTCAATTCTAATCATTTTTGTTTTAGTAATAAATTTTATAAACAAGTTTTTGGAACCCCAATGGGTAGTTCTATTTCTCCAATCATTGCCCAATATGTAATGGATGATTTATTAGATCAATGTTTAGAAAATTTAACTTTCCAACCAAATTTTATTAAAAAATTTGTTGATGATATTATTTGTTGTATTCCTAGTGACAAAATAAATGAAATTCTTTTAGTTTTTAATAATTACCACCCAAAATTACAATTCACGATTGAAAAAGAAGTTAATAATCAAATACCTTTTTTAGATACAATGATAATTAAACAAAACAATAATATTCTAATTACCGATTGGTATTTAAAACCTGTCCACTCTAAAAGATATTTAAATTATTTTTCTTATCATAGTAATAAAATGAAAATTAATTTAGTTTTAGCTTTAAAAATAGAATAATAAACCTAGTGCATCCTACTTTAATAAATAAAAATTTACACAAACTTAAAGACATCCTTATAGATAATGGTTATCCATTAAATTTTCTAAAAAAATTGCTTTTTAACATTAGAATAAATAACATCAACAATAATATTCATGATAACATAAATAATGATATTTCAAATGTTCGTTATGCTTCATTTCCATATATCAAAGAACTTACTCCGAAAATAATAAAAAATTTTAGAAATGAACCTGTAACATTAACGCTAAAAATGTTAAATCTATTGGTAATTTATATTTAAAATTAAAAGATAAAACTATTGCTTTAAATTACTCAAATTTAGTATATTCAATTCCATGTAATAATGGTGATAAAAAGTATATTGGACAAACGTCACAAAATCTAAAAATTAGAATTTCTGGACATAAAAGTGACATAAAACTTCAAAAAAACACGTCTGCTTTATCTGAACATGCATATATTATTGGTCACATACCAAACTTTAATGAAATCAAAATTCTCCATACTGAAACAAATTTAAATAAAAGGTTATTTTTAGAAATGGTCGAAATAAATAAAACTAATTCTGTGAATAAGAGAACTGAAATTGATGATTTAAGCTCAATTTATTCTTATATATTATCACTAAATAATCGATAATTTTGTACCAATACACCTTGCCATTATTACTAAATTAGGTAACATCAAATATCAAGTATTCCTTTAATACCTCGTAGATTATTTATTTTGAAACAAAGTAGATTGAGTTTGACATTTTATGTAGTTCTATAAGTTATTCTAATACTAGCTGACCCGGCGAACTTCGTACCGCCTAACAGTCAATGAATGTGTTGTTAACTTTTAGCTACACTTAATTTAGGATTTTAAGTTCAATATTTTATTAGGATAATATATATATAAAGAAAATAAAAATTCAATAAAAGTAGATGATAAGATCCGGAATGATTGAGACCAATCGATTTGACAGTCGTTGTCATTAATTCTCTATATTTTTGTTTACATTTCGATTCAAGTATTTTCTATTTATTTCACTATTTTCCGTTGAATTTCTATTCTATAATGTGCAGTATCAAAGAAAATACTACTACGAAATAATATTCTTTGGTAGTATGTCACTGACTTGCAGTGGACATCAATTATTACAAAAAAGCTATAAGCATGCGTGACGTGAGCTGTCAATTGCGGAATATGGCGGAGTTCCAAACTTAGTTTATTTAAAAACTAATTTTCTGCATAATTTTTCTGATAATTTAATAGTTATTCTGCTATTTGGGGTGGAGTGTGTAACAAATCAAAGATCATAAAAATCGGTTCAGCCGTTCTTGCGTTATAATTGGTTTAACTAATCTGACTTTTTTAATATAGCCGATTTCCGTTTTAAGGCTGCGGCAAATCCAACAAATCAAAGATCATAAATATCGGTTCAGCCGGTCTTGTAACCCGACCATGCTTTATATAATGTGTCCAAAAAAGTAGGTATGCAACATATGGGAAATTTCTTTATTATTAGTTTCTCGGAAAATGTTGATGCCTGAAAAAAAAATAATTTTGACAATGCTAAATTAAGGATAAGTTATACAGGGTTCTTAAAAAATACAAAAATTAAGGTTAAAAAACAAAAATTTAGGAATATCGGAAAACCTTCTGCAGAAAAAATAAAGTTCCTATTAAGGCAAAAATAAAAGTCAAATACCATTTTTTCCCAAAAGTGCTGATTCATGACATTTATTGAAAAAATGTCGATAAACCCCTCTTTTTCTTAATTTTGTTCTTGATTTTTTCAGCAACAACTTAATAGGAACATTTTTTTTCTGCGGAAGGTTTTCCGATATACCAAATTTTTTTTTAAATCTTACTGTTTCTGTTTTTTAAGAACCCTGTACAACTTATCCTTAATTTAGCATTGTAAAAATGACTTTTTTCTCACGCATCAACTTTTATAAGCATATGAGAAACCTATAATAAAGAAATTTCCCATAGGTTGCGTAGTTTTTGGACACACTGTATATTTCCGATATTTTAATAGTTATTCTGCTATTCTGGGCGGAGACAAATCCAACAAATCAAAGATCATAAAAATCTGTTGAATAATTGTGATCGATGAACAACAAAGTATGTAAATTTTTATCTTTAAGCCGGTTTGTTTTCTTCGTCATGTTATCACCTGCCTTGGAAAAAATTGTTTCGACTATCGATAGCTCTTTATAAAACTATAGCTTGTTCCGATAGTTGATTTACTATCGATGTTTAAGCAACACGAAGTACGGATGACTGATCGACCGAATGATTTGGAATGATTGATACCAATCGATTTGACCGTTGTTGTCATTTATTCTCTATAATTTTTTATATTTCGATTCAAGTATTTTCTATGTATTTCAGTATCTTTCTAGATTTGAATATGCTACTTTCCCAATATTTTTCGTTGAATTTCTATCCTATCATGTGTAGTATGTCACTGATTTGCAGTGGACATCATATATTACTAAAAAACTAAAATCGTGCGTGACATGAGCTGTCAATTGCGGAAGATGACGAAGTTCCAAGACTAATTTATAACTAATTTTTTGTATAATTTTTATCCGAGAATTTTTCCCATATTTTAATAGTTATTCTGCTATTCGGGGCGGAGACAAATCCAACAAACCAAAGATCATAAAAATCGGTTCAGCCGTTCTTGAGTTATAAGTGGTGTAACTAACCCGACTTTGTTTTATATATATAGATTTTACCAATTTTTTACAATATTTTTTAAAATGTTATAATTGCCAAAATTGAGTTCAACTAGTTTTGATTGTAAGTTGCCACAAAATTGTTATATATTGTACATTAGTATATAAAATAATTTTTAGCCCTGACGAACTATGAAAAATACGTAATATTATTTCTAAAGAGAATAACATTAGTCTCTTAAAATATGATAAGAATGATATCTAATAAAATAAATAACTATAATACTTATCGCATTCTTAAACGATAATTTTCTATTGATCATTTGGTTAAACACTCCACATAAATTGGCCTGTTTAATCTTAATTTTTTTTGAATGGTTGTTCGAAGCAACCTTACAAACAATTCATTTAAATATTCCAAATTCTGTTCGTTATAACATGAGGTAATAATGCTCAAGTTATTATCAATTTTTGTTTTTGGACTGGTCATTTGTTTGGTGAGTCTTCAATAAATATATCTAAAAACGCAGTTAACATAAAGAAGTGGTACATATTATATAGTAATTTTAAGATGCAAATAAAAGGCTTTTTGCTAAAGAAATTGGAGGACTATAAAAAAGATTTCCTTAGTTTATTCACCCCAGGAAGAATAATTTTTATATTTTGCTAGGTCGTTCTGTTTACGTTTGGTCTGGGATTATTTTGCGTTCATAATGACTTTTTCACATTATACTGCATTTTCCATAAGACCTCATGTGTTAGAGAGAGAAAAAAAAACATATTTTTGGTAACATTTTACCAGAAAATCATTAAAATGATTTTTTCGAATAAGTGTGATACATCATTGATTTTGTGACATTAGAAGCTCTGAAAGTCCGTAATAAAAAATCCAGGGCCGTATTTAAAAAAACAAAGTTGATTATGGCAGCTCAAAGACGAAACGTCGGTTTGAATTCTGATAACACCATCTTGTAGAACAGAAAAAGTAGCAATGAGAATATGGAATTTATTTTGTTATATCTATTCAAATAGAGCCACAAAAAAATAAAAATTAAATCGCGAATATTCGGTTTTTTCTAAATATCTTCGGAAGTATTCGGATTTATTAAACTTTTAAGATGGCATTTTGATCAGCATCAAATTGCGCAACTTTGCCTCCATTTAACCGACCTTGTATCTCTTCTAGTTTCCGAGATCCCAATGATGAGGCTCGAATTTGGGGCACCCTGTACATACATAATATATATATTTTTCACCTCCCTGTATTGTAAACAACCCATTTTGACACTGTTTTAAAGGACATGAGTGAGAATTACCAAAAAGGTATCGATTGCACTTGACGACGGGTTGTAAGTCAACTTACCACCCTTGGGTGGTAATAATTTATGCCACCAGTATTCATTAAGTTTGAACTACAAAGATAGGAGATACTTTTAATTTTTTATTTCATCAACAACGTCAAGCTAACAATGATTTATAATAATAAGTGAAATGAATATTAATAGTACAATTATTATTACAAATATGAAAATTATTTGCAAAATTTGGATAAATGTTTTCTGGTTTTTTCTCAATTTCTATGGAATATTCTGACTCCATAAATCCTTCATCTCTAACCAAGTTTTCTATTACTCTTGAAGTACCTACTGCAGGAGACTTCTGGCTTCGTTATATTGTACAAAAGTTTATTTGCAACTTCCTTTTTATTGTTGACGCTCTCGGCTACATAACTTTCCGCAATAGTTGCAGATTTCCATCCCCCATGTCTCTTGAGAGCTAAGACATCAACTCCAGTATCTGCTAATAAAGTAGCCGACGTTCTTCTAAGGGAGTGTCCAGTATACTGCTTAAAATTCTGAAAGTTCACAAATTTAGCAATTTTACTTGGAATTAAAGAAATCGTGTTTTTTCCGACAGGCTGATTTAAGCACTTTCCATTTTGATATCGCATGAAGAAGCGAGGATTAAAATTCGTCATTTGACCTTATATCAATGTAATTTTGAACTAAACTGCTGGTCATTTGCTTTCGAGCAACAAAAATTTCGCCTAAATTTCAAACGAAATATGTTCTTAACCAGACATGACATCGATCTCTGGTTTTTAATGGTTAATAGATTTCTCCCTTAAGAGAAAATTTCCAATGATGGATTTTTTTAAAGCTAATTTTTATATACAGAGTGTCAAAGAACGCGGTGATTTTTGCTCGAATTTTAATAGCATGTAGTTTTCATAATAATTTCTTTAAATTTTGTCACTCTACATCAATTGAATCACTGGTCCATGGCAAAGAAAGCGGTCTGTCAAATTTTTGATATCTGCTATATTATAAGAGATATCGATTTATTTGTAAAACCTTGTTTGTTCAACTTTTTGGTAGTTAGATCACACTGGGCGTTGCATCGTCCAAACTTTGTAAGTGATTATTATACCTTCCGAGAAGCTTCTTTGTGTTCAGAAAAAAATTGTACGTAAATGTTATGATGTGCAGTGGCGTACTTATAATCACTATATGTCTATGATTTATGAGTATCTCACAATTTTTCACGATTGTTTTGTATTCACTCGCAAAATCAAACACATCAAACTAGTGATATTTAATTTTAAGGGTTTTCAAAACAAGTTTAATTTTAGAAATAGTGCTGTATTAGAAATAAATAAATAAAATTTTTCCAAAAATTAAATTAAAAAATTATAATATTTAAATTTTTTTTTTAGACACGCTGTAAAATATACCAATATTAAAAAATATAGATAAAATTTGCTAAATCTAGAGGCGAGTACTTCCCAATACAAAACAATCGGGAAAAATTGTATAAGTGATTATAAGTACGCCACTGCACATCACAACATTTAGGTAAATTTTTTTTACTGAACACAAAAAGCTTTTGGTAAGGTATAATGATAATCACTTATAAAATTTGTACGATATAACGCACAGTGAGGTCTAGCTACCAAAAAGATGAAAAAATCAAGGTTTTAGAAAAGATATAGCAGATATAAGAAATTTGACAAACTACTTTCTTTGAAATGAACCAATGATTTAATTGACGCACAGTGGCAAAATTAAAAAAAAATTATTGTGAAAGTGACATGCTATTGAAATTGGAGCAGAAATCTGCGTCTTCTTTCACACCCTGTAGGTAATATTTTTTGAATGTTTAAAGAAAATCCAACATTGGAAAGTTTTACCTAAGGGATAAGTCTATTAATGATTTAAAACCGTAGGTCGATATTAAGAAAATATTTAGTTTGAAATTTAGGCGAAATTTTCCTTGCTCGAAAGCAAATGGCCAGCAGATTATTTTGAAATAACAAACCTTCTCATCATCACTTATAGTCACTGTAAACTTACGTGCCATTCCATTTTTGGAATCAGGAATAGTAACAATTATAACTATATGCCTTAATTCAACATTGCACATTTTCATTACACATTAAAACGCCACGCTCCAGCAATTCCCATTATCATTACAACCTTCATCATTAAATAAATACCATCGAGGGCTTCAAGCAGGAACTTATTTACATTTTTCCTGTTAAACAAATTGGATTTTTTAAGTTTATACCCGTCATTTCTTCTTTTTAAAAATGCTCAAAGTTTAGGATACTTGGAAATATCTATGTTTTCGGTAATTATTGCTTATACGGTTTTCTGCTATTTTTGGGTTATATAGGAAAAAAAATATGTAGGCACATTCTAGAGTCCTTAGGGATTGCAAATATACTGGCGGAGAAGAGAAAGTCGTTTTTTTTGTAAGAAAAAATAAAATAATAATACCATCCATACGGTTCTGGTGTCATATAAGCACTGTCGATTTTTAAGCATTTTTTGGGTTCTATGGAAAGATTACTTCAAATGGGATACATTAACGCAAAACAATTTGCGGATGAAACACATTTTTACAAAATAAATTCAAAATTAAAATTAAAATTCAACATACATTTTTTGCTAATAAACACAATTCCAGTACACTTTGTCCTAAGGTATGGTCAAAGAGTATATAATGTAAAGAGAAGACAGCCGGCGAATTTCCTTTGATCTTTCGTCAGCCGTTTCAATGACCTCGTCCCTTTAACTCGGAGATATCGCGACGTTGCCGGATGTAACTTTTTATCAAGGCGGGCGATGTTGACGTCAAGTCAAACAAGATGGCGAATAATCGATTTCATCACAGTGGGTCGAAATAACGAACATGAGGACAAAATTTACTAAATAACTAATACTTTCTGCTAGGATAAAATTTGATATTGAGTGATTTTCATTCAAATTCTCTGAATTTGTTTAAACTTTTGCATTTTCTTAAAATCTCAGTGCTCAACTTATTTTAATAAAAAAATGTGATAAAATTCAGATTTTTAATGTTTCCGGCGAATTTTTATTAAAATTTATTCAAGACATCTAAAAGCTTTAATTAATCAAATAAGAATTTCCTTCAGTTTAAATTAAAAAAGTGTAATCAATATTTTTCGATTATTTTAAAGGAAAGTTTCATTCAAAATAGAGGGGATAAACTCTTAGTATGTAGATAAACCAACGAAAAAGTAAATTCTATTCGAATCTCACTTTAAAGCTTCATATTCACTTCCGCAAATTTCGCCTTTTTTGGCAGTTGATTTTTCGCGCGAATGTAAGTTTTGGTCCATACTCATTGACGCGAAATTTTGTCGGCGAATATTTGCTAAAAAGTTCAAATAGTTTTAACTTTTTTGCGAATTTATGCTTTAGAATAGGTTTTATAGGTTAGGCCCAAGTACCGGAAGATGTAAGCAGATTAATAATATATTTTTAAGTCTAGAATGGGCTCAGTTAATCTAATTTCTGCAACTAAATTGCGAAAATCGCATTTTAAAAATATATTTCTAACCGAAAAGTTTCTTTTCTGGTGTCATTTAGCTGGTGGGTATTTCGTAGTTTTAGGATAATTACCAAAAGGACGCAAACGGAACATAAAATAATATCTCCACCGAAAAAAATTATAAATAATATTATTATCCAATGGCCAAAGTATCTATTCTACAATTTAGCTAATGAACCCAATGCTAAAAAGAATAAACAAATAAATATAGCAAAGCAGTCAAGAAATTTGAGGTTAATTCACAATTATGGCAGAATTCGTAAAAAAATAAAATTTTTCGCCGCGAATAATTTTAAAGCTGAAAATGACAGTTTGTGTCAAAAAAGGCGAAATTCGCGAAAGTGAATATGAAGCTTAACTATTAGAGTAGAATTTTCTGAATATTTTGTAATAAAATTAAAACAATTAATGTTTTATCAGAAATCCGAGAATTTTTTGAGAAAAGTCATGAAAAATGCATGTATTGCAGGTAAGCAAAATTTTACCGAGTGATTATTTAAAGGTTCTATTAAATGAATTGTGTTACATATCATAATTAAAGTTTACACACCTAATTTCAATTACACAATATGAATTAAAAAACTAACCCAAACGTCTCCCTAATAAATCTAAACTTGACCTTTACGGGATATATTTAACCCACTGTGTTGGCTGAACGTCCTTGCTTGACGATTGTGTCCGATATAATCCGATAACATACGAGGCGCCCTTTAAGTCGGAGTTCTCATCTATCCCTCTCTAATTTGATTGCTCTGTCTTACTGTCCTCTCTTTACATTATATACTCTTTGGTATGGTCCCAGAAGGTTAATAATAACATAATATGAAGCGTATTTTCTTAAAAATTGCACATAAAACTGTTTTTTTGCACTTTAAAACGATAATATAATATTTATGAGGTACACGTCAATTCGATTACTTAGGTTGGCGTAGCAACTAGGCTAGGCTAGGTCGCGCCGGTGATGCCAAGTGTAATTTCTATTTGGTTGTAAATACAACAGCCTCGTGTTGAATATGTTTCAAAAGTACTGTGTGAGGAAAACTTCTTATAAATAATGATTCTTAATGACTTTGTTTACTAAAATAATAACAATAATT
Organism: Pissodes strobi; assembly: GCA_016904865.1. Lineage (NCBI taxonomy): Eukaryota > Metazoa > Arthropoda > Insecta > Coleoptera > Curculionidae > Pissodes > Pissodes strobi. The sequence continues at coordinate 1,857,876 of MU181917.1, forward strand.
CGAATATATGATTTGCTAGAATTAGATGTCACTTTTAATAATAAGTCATATAAAATAATTTATTTAGTTCATTTGAATGAACTAAGATACAAATTTAAAATAAAATTATCATATATTTTGATATTTTTTGTAGTTGATTTAAAAGCGGTTTAGTTTCAGTTAGTTTGGGTTTGTTTTGGTAAGTTTGTGTTAGTTAAGAGATAAATGGAAGCTTGTTTGATTAGGTTTGGGCAAATTGTTTCTTGCATAGCTCAGATTAGCCCTGGTTAATGAAGGGTACCTTGGGTTAGTTTGGGTTAGTTTTGGTTAGTTGAGAGATAAATGGGAGTTTGTTTGGATAGCCTGTTGTACATAATAATGAATGAATGCATAGTTCATATTAGCCCTGGTTAATTAAGGGTACCTTGGGTTAGTTTCAGTTAGTTTTGGTTAGTTTGCATCAGTCTGGAAGAGTATTGGTTAGTTTGGTTAGTTAGGAAAACAAATGGGCGCTTATTTGGTTAGTCTGAGGCATATAAGGAACAAGCTTGCGATGCGCGCTTGTTTAGTTACTTTCACAAGTTGTTATTCTATTTTATGAAACATGCTCCTGGACTTAGCAATTAGCTTACTTGAAAATCAAGAAGGTTAGCCAAGTCTGACAACATTTCAAGTAAACTGTCACCATTCACGTCATATTGGAAGTTTTTCACTCGCGGATGCTGTGACAGTATCATTCATTCCATGCGTGCGCGCGCACCTGTGTGTCATGTCTTCGTGGTGCAACCAATCGTTTGTATGTGCCCTGCTGGTCTAGGGGTTTGCATGATTAGCTTTTACTTCGGCGACTCGAGTTCAAACCCCGTCGGTGTTTAAATTTTTTTTTTAAGGTTATATTTCTAAACTGTTTTTTTCTTGTTTTTGGGTATGTCTTGAGTTAGATTGGGTTAGCACCTGGTTTCCTTTTCTTGAGCCCCCGTAGCGAGCGGTAGCGAGCGGAGGGCCATTCGAAAAGTGAAATATGCGAAGAAATGTTATGATACTGTCGGAGTATCGTCGAGTGGAGTTTTCGCCTTTAAATGTCACTAAACCTTTGAAAAGGGACTTCCCTTGTCAAAGTACTAAACAGCCTCATTTCTGAAATTTATTTTTAAATTTTTGGCGTCAAAAGTGCTTCATCTGCAGATTTTTTTGCAGTAATGTGTTCCATTTGATGTAATCTTTCCATTGGACCCAAAAAATCTTTAAAATCAACAGTGCCTGCCTATATGACACCAGACTCCATAGGTATATATATATATATATATATATATATCTACTTACCACATATTATTTGTATTCATTGAAAAAAATATAAAAAAGCAAGATTTCTGTTCTCCGCCAGTATATTTGCAATCACTAAGGACACTAGAATGTGATTATATAAAAAAATTTCTATATAATTCAAAAATAGCAGAAACCGTATATGCAATTATTAGGGTGGACTTCATCTTCAACATGGAGTATCACACCATAAGCTTGATGGAGACTTTAATACAGCAGATTTTTCGTGAAAGTACGCCACAAGCATGGTGTCTAAAACTACAGTAGCAGTCTTTGTTTGGCACCATTTCTTGAAGTACCTATTTATACGTTGCTTCATACTTCTTCCTCGATTTTTCTGGCAGCAGCGACAGACAAGCGATATTTGATGATTCTTCTATATCCATGTGTACATTATATAAATTATTAATTTAAATTTTTCACAATTTTTAATAAAAAAAACTGTCAAGCTTGACGTTATTGATAAAATATGAATGTTTATGACTAGACGCTATCATGATACGACGCTATAGACACCGGCCAGAGCTGTCTTCATAACTTCATGCGAAAAGTATCAAATTAAATTAATAAAAATCCAAGAAAATTCTACAGGGAGGAGAAAATAGTATATTATTTTATATGGAGGAAAAGTAACTTTTCCTCCAAATAAAATATGCTGTTTTTTCTTGAAATATCGACAAATCACTGCAAAAACATCTCTTTTTAATAGTAATATCTAATTATTATTAAAGATAAGTGGGTTCGCAAGGCGACTTAGACCGGTATCGGTGAATAGGCACTGGTTGTTGCTATAGTAATGTAACATACAGCGGTCAGTGGACACTGTCAACAATAATTATTTTTTTAAGATTGCGTCTCCGATTGCGTTTTAATTCCGTATTGATAAGCAGTTATTGAGTAAGTTCAATTAAATAATAACTAATTTGTTCCTAAATTAGTGATTTTTAGAAATGCAGTCACAAATTTAGTGATAACTACAAATTGTAGTTTAATAAATCTTGAGTTGTGGACGCTTATTTTGTTGTCTGTTTGTAATGTATCTATGTTGCTATGACAACACTTTTACCTCCGCCGGCGGAAAAGTGAAAAGTAAAGCTCCGGCGTAGGAAAAACGAAACTTCAGGGCCGCCTACACAGTCGAGTAATGACGGATTTACTGACGTTTGAAGAAAAAATCTTATATACACCACGGGATGTAAGTACATTTAATAGTCTCGAACTATATTGTCAGACCTCGCTATCGCTCGAGCATCGTCCTCGGCTAGTAAATGTCACTTTGCCCTCCCTCCGATGAAATGCGGGTTTTCTGCGGTGCCAGAGGGAGGCACACGCACTTGCAGTAACCAGGGGGGAAGTTTTTAGTCGGTAGGCGGATCTCTGGAAAGACCGAATCCGACACTGGCCGGCTTCATGAACAACAAGCCGGTGCGTCTTTCTAGAAGATTTTTTACCCCCCGGAAAAAAAGTAAATGTCACTTACATCGCTTATAGTATAAATAATTAATTCTGCCCTTAACGAAAATAATGAAACTGGTGACAGCTATCCTGTATACTGTATATATATCAAAAAATACATAGCTGGGGCACCAAAGGCAAAGAGAGAACCTATTTCCTTTCTTCAAACACGTGTTTGATGGTCTTACGAGAACCATTTCCAGAAAATTGAATAAGTTGGATACGTTTAGAAATGTGTTTAAAATGTTTATAGGGCATTGCAAACTATAACTCATATCCTACGATTGATGAGCAACTAGGTAGTAGCTTTTAAAGGAAGATGTCCTTTCCCAGGCTATATGAAATCGAAGCCAGCTTAATACATGATCAAAATATGAGCTCTTGTTTACAATGATTCAAACTTTCAAGTACGGACGTGAAAGGAAGGAAATAAACCTGAAAAAAATCAGTGAAAGAGAGTCGTTCTCGATCTAACTGAGGGTCTTGAAGGTGGGTACCTAATAACAATAGACACATTTTCAAAGGAACTTTTGAAGAAAATGCTAACTCTGTGTGGAACCACGAGGAATAAACACATTCTTCAGGAATATATATATATATATATATATATATATATATATATATATATTCAGTTTTTGAATTTCAAGATTAATATACCTTGGTTTCATACTCTTCTGCCAAACATAAAGTTGCTCTTCATCACAGCACTGAACACGATGATAACAAAATTACTGGAGAGAACACATTACAAGCCAGAAATAGTTCTTCATTATAATGACGTTAGTGACACAAAAGGATCGGGTGACATCATTAACAAAATGGTGAACGAACACACTGTAAAGGGATCGACCAAACGGTAGACATTTGTTATGTAACAAAATACATTACTGACATTGCTTGTCTAAATTAATTTATGTTGTGCATAACCGAAAAAAAACCTAGCTCAGTACCAACGCTATACACAAATGAAGATAATTTTCGCTATAAATGGGATGCATGATTTTGTTGGAGACAAAGATCGTGGACCAAGAAGTGCCCTAGAAAATATGTCAAGATGAGCAGAAGTAGAAAAACTTTGTTGTAATCATCATTTTTCTAAAATGCTCAAAATGACATTCATTGGATCCAGAACACTATCTAATTTGTTTATATAAAATAATTATTTTGTCTCTCTTGATTATTTTTGTATTGTATTTGCTATTATATTGAACTCAGATCCAAAAATGTATGAATATTATTTATTTTTATTATTTAGGTATAAGAAATAATCAAAATTTTAAATATTTTGGGTGTAGTAAATCCGGTAAAAAGTTATATACTAAGTCTTCGCAGATATACGACCTTTTGATAAATTAATAGATTATAAATAGGAATGATCTTTTTCAGGCTGATGATTTGATAGTAAGTATTTTGGATGGCCAAGTGAAAGGAGCTCAAGAATGGACATATGCGGGTAATTCTTACTATGCCTTCTACTCAATTCCATATGCTCAACCACCAACTGGTTCTTTACGATTCCAGGTAATGCAGTTTAAAATTATATACTAAGAAAAGTCTACCAAACGATAAATACGTTATAAGAATATGCAGATGCTTGTCAGATTCTAGAATTTTCATTAAGTAAAATCACTTTTATATTTTAGGCACCTGTAGCAGCCCAACCATGGAATAATGTTTTTGATGCGACAACAGAGGGAAATATTTGTTACCAGGTTAGCGTCGATTCAGACGCTGAAGATGAAGATTGCCTAACTCTAAATGTTTATACCCCAAAGGTAAGTGATTTATATGGCGAATGTAACAATAATTTAACTTTATTAAATTGATTTCTGGCGGCGTCGAAATGCATAGGTTAAGAAAAATAATCAAGTATGTTGCTATAAACAAAAGCTAAATTTTTAGCTAATCTGAATGCTGGTTAAAATTGTAGATAAGGGAATCGTTTCGACAGTTTGCTTATGCGTCAAAGAAGTATAGTATAGATCATATTTCATCTCATTTTTACTAAACACAATATACATATAGTTCTCCTATAAATGCGCATAAAGTTATTAGCTTAGGGGTGAGTCTGTACAACCTTAAGCATTTTTTCATTACTTTACTTAGATATTTGATAGATCTTAGTTTCGAAATTGTTGTTTAAAAGAAGAATCCCAGTGAGACTGCATCTATGTCGACAAATGGTCACTGGATCAGAATTTTAAATTAGGGGGATTTAATCCGGAATAGCCTTTCACACTGTGCGATCCGACCACCAGATTAAGGTTCGGGCTATAGTGTTATAGAATAGCCATGAGAACAAGTTCATGATGACTGCAATCACTGGTTGAGCGGATATGGTGATACAAAGTCTGTCGGACTGTGGGGCCGCTCGAAAATTTATATGATATAGTTTGCTGAGCGTCGCAAATTAAGGCTTGTAATCACTTGCGTTCTTCGCTAGCTTTGTTTATAGTTTGCCTTGTATGTTTACATAACATTTTCAAGTCAACCTAGGGTGATATTTATTTAGTACATTAGGCGTTTTAGTAATTCATGCCATAAGACCATTTTGAAAGTTCCATGATCATTTAACCCAAACTACTTTTATAGTAATTCTGATTATTCAATAGAAAATAATACAAATGTCGATATGGCGCTTATTAGGTAAGAATTTTCAAAATTATGAAACCGTATACGTACTACTGAACAAGCGCTTTTGAAATGACGAATCAAGAGATAATTTAAATTCAGTTTTAAAATAGCGCCTTGGATATAGATCTATTCATATGACATATATACATATCAACACTAAATCGTGAGTATTTTCACTAGAGCAATATTTATTTCTGAGAGAAATTATGTAGTTAAGATTTATTAAAAAAATATAAAATCCAAAATCATTGTTACCAGATATATAATTTTTGGTTTAGGATCCCAGTCAAATCAATACAAAACTTCCAGTTCTATTTTACATTCATGGAGGTGGGTTCGTTTGGGGTTCAGGTCAAACTAGGGGTTCAACCGGTGGAATAGAACCAGGATTTTTCATGGATTCCAGCAGCTTGGTTGTAGTCAGTATTAATTACAGATTAGGGCCATTTGGTAAGTAAACAAAAATTAACATTAAGATTTTCTTAATTCAGCAAATGTGATGGATTTGATTTCTCTTCTTTCGCATCACGTAATTCGATGACAATTATTTATTTCTTATTTGAGGTGAAAAGTAGACATTTGAAGTAAAAATGAATTTAATAATTTCGGTAACAGCACCAGTGTTGTTTATAACAATACATACCCAACTTGGTGCATAGGTTGAACAGCGGATGCCTATTTGACAATGTAACAAGAAGCACTGATAATATTTTTTCAGCTCAGGTTTAAGATTCACCTGCCATAAATGAAACGGTCTATTACTAACGTCTTCCATCGTTGAATCAGCTTCATCGCTTCCTGAAGTCAGAAGCAACTAATAATGGTTTAGCAGCTTCTTTATCCTTCGACATTTATCATGCTGCCTAGAATGACCGGTCTTTGAGATAATCACCAAATAATTAGTAGATGCCAAAGGTTAGGTTTGTTTATGTTAGCAAGTTTTACTGCAAAATCTATACTTGCTTGAAGTAAGACTTGATCAAGTTCGGGTTAGTCCATATTAGGTGGATGATAAATATTAACGGATCAAGAAGCTGATAAACAAAATTATAAAATGTTTCAATCGATGTGTAGACTTTTTTATCACAGATACAGTATGAACATAAATAATTATTTTCAGGGTTTTTCTCTACTGGCGATAGTGTTATCCGGGGAAACGCTGGCCTTAAGGACCAACTTCTGGCATTAAAATGGGTCCAAAATAACATTGCTACTTTCGGAGGTGATCCAGCGAGGGTTACAATTTTCGGGGAATCAGCTGGAGGAGCCTCCGTTGGCTACCAAATTTTGAGTCCAGCTGCTAAAGGTCAGTAATGCGGGGTTGAAAGTATTAACTATACAATAATAATTGACACCGAAAAATCAAATACATTAAGAAAAACTCTTTTTGCCGCTAATAGAAATCTCTTAATCCCAACAAAATATCTGCATTACATAGGCATTATCATATTTTTAAGGATTAATTGGTAGCTGATTAACCATTAAAAAATTATTCTTTGAATTATCACATTTTTATAGTCTCCCTGTTGCAAAGCTGTCAGAAGAATATTTGTAATGGCTAAAATATCATTTCAAAAAATATCCCCAATCTCTCCTAAAAGTCCGAATTATATATGGATTACAAAAATGTTTTTCTTTGTGGTTATTCATTTTAAACTAAAACATGGCTTTACTTTGCAGTGTAGTTTCATTCCACCTTGTGAATAAAAACTTATATACAGATTGATATAGCAATTTAATTTTTTTAGGTTTGTTTAAGGGTGGTATCTTAGCATCGGGTACAGCTCTATGCCCATGGGCGTACCAAAGAAATCAAACTGAAATCACATTCAAAACTACCAGTTTTATTAACTCCCAGTTTGAAACTAATAGAGACTCTCAAGCGTTGTGGAGCTATCTGCAAACTGTTAATGCGAAGGACATCGATACTGCTTCCAACAATTACACTGAATGGGTACGTATAGAGTTGTGTAATATATAAAAATGTATCTTGATGGATATAGATGGAAAACATTGTTGTACAAGTTGAATTAGAAAAGAGACGTATTATAGAAAATGATAAAAAATAAAGAAAATGTGTATTGTAATATTTTAGGCCCAATCTGGTTTGAACGGAGTTATAAACGGTCAGCTTCAACAAGGTTTCTTCTACGCCCCTGTTGTTGAAGTGGAAAACCCTGAAGCATTTTTAACTGAGAGACCTTATGAGCTATTTGCAAGTGGCGATTTTAATAAAGTACCTATTTTGATCGGTACTTGTGCTGAAGAAGGATTGATGAACTACGATGGTAACTACTATTGCTTTAACTATAAATGTGGAGAGTAATCATTTTTGATTTAAATAATCTATGATATGTTTATGCAAAACATTAAAATTAATATCTTCAAATGCAGTAATAATATCATATAAATTGGAATATTTAAGATATTTTTGTAATGCAGATAACGTTTTTTTTTGTAACAGATTATATGGTATTTTGAAATAATATGTTTCTTGCATGTTTTTTGGAAAATCATTCATTTTTCCTGTACTGTATGTCCACGCATAGCGGCCCGAAGAGGACAAATGAACCAAAAATTTTATTTTTCGACAAAAAGTACGGTCTACTAAAAGAGTTTTGGACTTTCTTATACCGAGTACTAAAAGCTACGAGAACATAAAATACGATCAAGAGTAAACTTCTTTTATTTCTGATTTTGGATGACAAATAAAAAATTATTTCAAACTCTGCCCAAAGATTAATTCCATCATTTCCACTGACTATTCGAAGTTTTAGTTCCTTCCTAAAATTCAAAAAAACTCTACTTGTACCTTTTCACTTAATTTCAAGTATTCTTTATGACACAACATATCACAATATTAATTTTAAAACATCTTTCGAAAACTTTCCGGGTTTTTTATTTCAATACATGGAATTCGTCAATTAGTCAAGAGATTCAAGAATTCTGGGTCAGTGTAAAATTAAAAAAAGACGAAAATCCTTTTTGGCGGTGTTGATACAGCTACAGCTGTTGTTTTTCAGTCTGTTGTGAAAAACCTGTCTCTATCGTCACCGAACGCATAAGATACTGGACAACAGGAAGTCCAGATTGCAGAATTCCTGCACGTCACCAATAGATAATGTCTGGTGTAGCATTCCATATTATGGGACAATTGGGTTTTTTCTTAGAACACATGCAATAGAAATTTATTCATGGAAATATTGAAAAGTTTTCGACATAATAAAAGTGGTAAGCTCTTAATAGAATTGCATGTGTTCGTTGTTTTGGGCATTGTTGGGGAAACACCCCAACACGTGTAGAAACTATCGTTTCTCACCGTATGGTTTGGTGATAACACCCTGTATGTATGAAGAGTGAATGAGACATAATAAATCCATGAATATATTTATTTCACCCCAGGTATAATCCAATTTGTACATTTAAATCAGCAAATGTCAAATTCTTTATTGCCCCTTAGTTCAACCCTGTATGGTCTATTCCATCCGATACTGCTAAATCTCATTTTGCCATTTCGATTGGGGTCAATCCAAGCGTTTTCAATTTAATATATTTGTGTCTCCGTCAGTAAACAGCAGTCTGTCAAAGAAAGAAAGAATATGTTTTCCCCCTCTCAGATAAAACTGACGCCGAGTTTTCCCGCGTTATTGTCCTTCCCGAAATTCTAAGAAAGATCATATTTCAGTACAGTTAAAAACTACTCACTCGAGCAACAGCTAAGTTGCTGTTCGCTGTCATTTCGAGCCAAATAGACCAATTTCTATTTTTGTTTCCACAGATATTGGAAATATCTGGTGTACCTCAGTTATCTTTGTCCAGGCTTGGACCAAGACCTCCTTTGAGCGTTTTTAACGGGATTGTGAGACTACAGAATAGTAGCATCTCTCGTCAAGAAGAAGTAAAATGGCGGATTAACTTTGCTGGTCGAATAATCCTTGTAAGCAAGGTGAAAGCTGGATTTATGGTTTCCGTAAACACAAAAATTAGGTTTGGAAAGTAACTAAGTAAAATCTCTCCCCGTTGAAGTTGAAGACAGGTAAAGCAGAGTCAAGGTGAAAAGGTACGCTGTGTGAAAGTTGCTAAGTTGGAGAACTAAAAGTATTAAAATAAGAAAGATAGAAAACTCATTTTTAAATCAAACATTCAAGACTTTTTAGTATATATTTCTAATTTTAAGAAACACTTTGTAATATTAGTTGTATGCTTGAATGAACGAATGCCTGCAATTATTCTCAGAATTGTATATGTATAATTTCTATTAAACATAGAAAAAGCTGTTTATTTATATCTATAATATTCAAATGCAATTTACACCTGCATTATTAAAGTAAATTAAACCGAATACATGTTTCAATTCCTCTCACTACCCTATAGTAATACAGTTCATTAAAAGTGGTTAATTAAGATACCACATCCTTCTTTATGGTATTAAACAATAATAAAATCACTTGTTTATCCCGACCAGGCATCATGTATAAAGCAATCCAAAATTCTCTTAGTAGACCGTACTTTTTCGAGAAGCAGAAGAATGCCCTTTGGCTGTAAAATGAAAATTTGTGGAGATAATGTATAAATACATGCATATAAAACACAATACTAAGTGGTAATCACTTAACTAATAACCATTGTCCTAAATTTGTCTAATATGTAAAATTTATAATACCTTTGAGTGGCTGGGCTGCATGTTTCTTCATGCAGCCTAGCCACATTTGTTGTTTTTGTTTGGCTTAGGTTAACCTTCTGCCTTTTAAAAACGATGGAAAAGATTATCGATAGGCACGTCAGAAGCAAATTTCTTTCTAATGCTCCACTGCATGCAAAATAGTTGGCATACCAACCATCGAAATCTACCACCCATACTCTTCAAAATCCCGACCGCGATATAGAGAAAGCACTGTGGCACCTCTAGATATAGAGGTTGCATTTGATAACACCTCACATTAATCCATTCAGCGTGCCACAATTCGCTAAGAAGTAAAACCAACCACTACACAATGTATTAAATCCATGCTACCCAGCCGTGAAGTCACCGCAACCATTGGAAAATCAACCGTCATAGTCAAAGTAATAAAGGAATGCCGCCCAGAAGGAGTCCTATAGCCCATGATTTTGTCTCTTGTTGTTAACGATCTACTGGTAAGATTGACTAAAGCAGGTTTTGAAAATTAAGGTTACGCAGTTGACCTAGTTATAATAATAAGAGGTAAGTACTTCAACGTTCTCTGAAAACGTATGCAAAGTGCACTCAACCTTGTCAGCACATGGCGTACACAGAAGACAAAGCTGAAACTTAAAGCACCTACATTGAGAGGGACTACGGTAGACCCTTCAAAAGAGGTTAAGTATCTTGGCATCGTTCTTGGCCAGAAACTAACCTGAAAACCACTCCTGGAAAGAACTATCAAAATAGCAATGGTAGCGCTCTGAGTCTGTCAACGATTCTTTGGTAAAACATGGGGCATAAACCACTCCATCATTTGGTGGTCGTATAATATTGTTGTAAAGAGTATTATAACCTACGCCTGCTTAATGTGATAGGAAATAACAACACAGGGAAAAGTTAGCTAGAGTACAAAATTATGCCTGTCCGGGTATAACAGGGGCTATGAAAACTTGCCCCACAGCAGCTCTGGAAACCCTACTTGACCTCCTTCAGATGCATAGAAAAGGAGGCCTTGACCAGTGCGCATTGAATAACTCAGATATAAAAAACTGAAGTCACTGACTGGTCACCTTAAAATTCTGAAAGACATCCAGATAGAGGCGATGACCAAACCAACCGATATAATGGAAACCAAAGTCATTTTGATCACTCCTTTGAAGTGGTAATCGAAGACCGCAATACTACAGGGGAAAGACTAAAACAACTAAAGAGAGGATCACTTGCCTGGTACACAGATGGATCAAAGATGAAAGAAGGAGTGGTATCCAAAGTATACGGACCTAAGTGTCGAATCTCTGTACCTTTAGAAAACACTCCAACCAACTTCCAGGCAGAACTAAATGCTATAAATATAGTCATCTCTGAATGTGCCAAAAAGGCCTAAGAGGTGCACAGATCTATATTCTATCAGATAGTCAAGCAGCCTTAAAAGCGCTAGCATCTAGCAGAATCAACTTCCGGCTAGTGTGAGATTGTCGGATGGCTGCAGATCAACTGGCAAACAGAATCAGACTCACCCTAATGGCGGTACCAGGGCACGAGGGTGTGGAAGGCAGCCTGACCAGCTAGCACGGAATGGTGCACAGATTGCTTTTTGTGGGTCTAAACCATTCTGTGGCACCACTAGAGGGCACGTAATGAATGAACTCAGAAATCGGGAAAAAAGGCGGAAAGAGACATTGGGCCAATGCACCTGGGCGGCGATAGGCCAAGAGACTCATCTCTCACTGGCCTAACTACACGAAAAAGCTTCTCACGAAAAATGAGATAAAACCAGTCGTAGATCTTCTCATTGGGCATGGCCCCTGGAGGTATCACCTCAAGAAAATGGGGAAAAACATTGATGATCAATGTAGATTCTGCCAAACTATGGCTGAACGTCAGAGCACCCACTCTGCGGATGTCAGGGACTGACTCTCCAAAGGTTGCGGCATCTCGAAAATGCCCTTGTGGCATCGGGATATCTACAAAAGCTCAACCCTCGAAATATTCTGAGGTTCTCGAAAGAGACAGGTATTGATGAAGATTTCTCAAAAGAAATTCAGGTGCATTTTGATATTGATAAGTGTCACGCCGTTAAGATAGTATGTGGAAAGCTGATTCAATCGGGCAAGTTCAGTACGGCGAGTGGAGAGACAATTGAATTGTTGCGTGAGGATCATATACATACCTACTTGGGAATGAAGCAATCATAGTAAATTAATCAATAACATCAACAGCAAACACCTTTTTAGAGAATAATAATACTAGATTTGGGACCTGCCCACCGGGCGATCGCCCCGAATGTAGTTGTGCATCGAGTTGTAGACATATGTGCGTCGAACTATTAGCATTCCTACAAACCCCAACATAGTTCAGGAAGATTGTTTCCAGAAATGGCAGACTTTATATTGGCAATTCAAGATCAGATTTGAGATATATCGTCAAATATCTTAAAAAAGAAACCGATAAGGGCAGATATAAATGCAAAACAACGGAGTCTATACAACACCTCAGTATAGGATGGCTTCTTTTCTCTGCAACGGAATATTAGGATAGGCATGATATGGTGGGATTGGGTTACTTACTCAAACATAAACCTCAAATGGTTCTAGAAAATTGGTACTTCCGATTCTACTGTGTTCGTGCAATCTTAACTGACCGGACAGGGATGCATAATAGACCAGATATCAATGTCGTAAGCAAATCCTCCAAAGTTGCAACCTTTATGGAAATGTCAGTACTCAAAATCTGATTGTAAAGAACTCTGGGAAAATTTCCAAGTACCGAGAGTTGGAAGAGTGAAGAGGTTGCAACAATTGATTCGCGTTGAAGATGTACCGAAAAGCCTGCAAAGAAATATCGAGAAGTTAGGACTGACTAAAAACTTTTGCAAGCCATTTAGAAAGCTGTCGTGCTTTCGAGTGCGAGAATTGTTCGGAAGTTCATCGGAAACCCCGATGATGATGTTGCCTGAACTCCTTGTATATTTTAATTAAAATTTTCTTATCGAAAATGCAATTTGTCATCTGAGGTGAATAACAGTTCGGAAAATTAACGGGAACAAATTAGCAATATAAAATAGTTAATAATAAAATGATTCTAAAATGGTTGCCTAATACCTATACAATATAATGAAATAATTTCAGACGGCCTTCAGTGGGCACTCTCTGTTTATGATCAAGACCACACTCTCCTGATTCCCCAAGGTATGCATATTACTGACGAAGAAACCAAAAAAATCGTTGGAGATGCCATCAAACAAGAGTATTCTCCCAATGGCGATATGCAAAGTAATTTATTGTCAGGAATTCAGGTATGATTTATTTTTTGTTTTTAAAATAATAAGCCGTAAGTTACTGAAAAGTTAAAAAAATTAAACATTTTATCAGCAATTGCATGTCTATTTAGAAACATATTAATGCTTATCCAATCAGAATTTATGTGCCCATTTTTAGTATTACACTGACCAAGACTTCCAGAAATCTTTAATTAAACACGCAGAGTTGCAATCCAAACACACCGATGTCTATTTTTATGTATTTTCTTATTCTGGAAAAATGGGCGAAAACAATGATCACAGATATCCAGGTATATTAAAGAACATCATTTTTGCGTTAACTTGCATAATACTTACTTACGATATTACCAGCCTTATTATTCAAAATTCAGTGAGTGACTACGCATAAGTACGTTGACAATAATTTGTTCTTTACCTTGCAACCACATAAATCAACTATAGTATAAAAATACTTCTCAATTAAATTATCACCAAATCCAGGAGAAATATGTATATTTTAGGTACAAGCAATGTAACACACACTGAAGAAGGAAACTATATCTGGCAGAGAGCAAATCCAACAAGTTACCCTCAAGCCGATCAAATAGTACATCAGCGCTTTATGAAAATATGGACTAACTTTATTACAAGCCAGTAAGTCAATTAAATTTTCTAGTGAATTTGAGAAACTGCATGTCAATTGGAATGTTAAAAGGAAAGGTCTACTTTAGACACGGTATAAATAAGATATTATTTGTACTCTGCTTTAGATAGCGGCAGATCTTTCTCTTCGGTTCTTCACGTGGATAGTTGGGAAAACTCCATACTTAACAGATACTGTGTCGTTTTGACACCTCAAAAACTTTTTATAAACTTTTTATTTCCACTTGAATTTTAAATAAATAAGAATAGGATAGGGCTTCTTCAGGCGTCGATATTATATATGAAATTCACTGCAATTTTCATTAAAAATTTTTTTACAAATTAATATACCTAAATCATAACAACAACCTGATAAGTTTTGACGTAGTCTTTTCAAAACCTACCTGCTGATTAAATTTTAATTGCTTTAAGAATTAAATCAGGAAATGATGTTAATCTTTGTATACGTACCAAACTTAATAATATAAACACTCGACTTGAATTACTTACTTTTTGTGTAAACAATAT
>MU181917.1:1872458-1900612 GCA_016904865.1 Pissodes strobi
GATAGATAGATAGATAGATAGATAGATAGATAGATAGAAATAGATAGAAATGGTCTTTATTTTCGTATGCATATTTAGATAGAAAGTGAGTCAAATGCCTTAAAACTAAGATAACAATAGAATAAATCTAATATATAAAGACTACACATTTAGAAACTTATTGTGCAAAGAACATAATTCATTTGTAATAACCCTCCTTCTTTTCACTGAATGACATTCAGAATTTGTGATAAAACATCTGACAATATAAGACTAACAATTGTTAATTTAAAAGCAACACATAAGCCATTTCAGGAGTAATAAACAAAACAAAAAAAAATCACAACTAAATTCTGTACAAAAAATCGGCTATATTATAAGGGCTCATGTCAATAAGCAGTTTTTAGTTTTATTTTTAAAAATATTTAGAGACGGAGCAACTTTAATATTGTTAGGTAAAGCATTATAAAACAGGCAGCCATTATAATAAGCGCCTCTCTGGTAAAGAGCCGTGGAGTGCTGGTCAGCAACCAACAATTTTTTATTCCTGGTGTCATATGATCCATTGATACAGTTCTTTTGAAACAACGTCATATCATTTTGGACAAAACAAAGTAATTCATATATATACAAACCGGCAACAGTCAGAAAATTTAAATCCTTAAAGGGTTGTCGACAAGATTCGCCAAAATTTAAACCTTTAATGATACGTATAGCATATTTTTGTAAGATAAAAACCCTGTTAACATTTGTGGCCCTACCCCAATGAATAATGCCATATTTCAGATGTGCATAAAAGTTTGCGTAATATAAAGTTTTCAATATGGAGTCACTACACTGATTTGACATTGTTCTTAATCCAAAACAGACAGATGACAACTTTTTACATAAGTTATCAATGTGGGAGTTATAATTTAAATGGGCATCAACAAAAAATCCTAAGAGCTTTATTTCCTGCAGAAGGTCTATTTGTTTTCCATTGAGGTTGATACGCTTTATACTTAATTTTGACCATACCGACCTAAATAACATACATGCACTCTTATCATTGTTAATGACTAATTTATTTTTAAACATCTATTCACTGGCTTTGGCGAAGACTAGATTGACAACCGGCTCGACGTCAGCGCAACGTGACACCTTCATTATTAAATTTGTATCGTCAGCATATGACATAAGAATAACCGACAAGTTTTTAAAAATACTATGCAAATCGTTGGCGTAGATTATAAATAGCAAAGGCCCAAGTATGGATCCTTGTGGGTCCCCTACATTAATATTCGCCACGTCCGAGAGTATCGGACCTTTGTCAGATGACATTTTGACAATTTGCGTTCGATCCTCTAGGTATGATTTAAAGCATTGTAAGGGAACCCCTCTAACTCCGTAAATATTTATTTTTTTTAGTAAA
The DNA here is from genome assembly GCA_016904865.1 of Pissodes strobi. Classification (NCBI taxonomy): domain Eukaryota; kingdom Metazoa; phylum Arthropoda; class Insecta; order Coleoptera; family Curculionidae; genus Pissodes; species Pissodes strobi. The sequence goes on from MU181917.1 coordinate 1,873,849, forward strand.
ATGTCGTGACTTAAAGTGTCGAACGCCTTACTTAAGTCAATATATAAGGCAATGCCAATCTCTTTCTTGTCTATAATCCTATTTACTTAGTATAAAAATGAAAATAGGGCAGTTTCTAAGCCTTTACCCTTTACAAAGCCATTCTGGGACGAGTGTATGATATTGTACTTTCTTAAGAACGAGCAAAATTTATTGTACATAGTTTTTTCGTATACTTTGGAAAAAGAACTCAACAAGCTAATTGGACGAAAGTTTGTAACATCTGTTGGATCACTCTTTTTGTGAAGCGGCTTTACTATGGCTATTTTAAGTTTTCTTGGGAAAATACCCGTTTCTAAGGAGCGATTAACTGTATGTGTTAATGGCAAGGATATCAAACTTTTTACATGTTTTAGTATTTTACTTGAAACGTCATCTTGGCCTGTAGAGAACGATGATTTTAAATCTGTTATTGTATTGGTAATGTCTTTTTCGACAACGGGCGACACAAAAAAAACTATTCTCCTGACAAATTACGCAATTTTCAATGTACTGGTGGTCGATGTCTGATCCAGAAGTACCCGACAATTGTGAACCAATCGAACTAAAATAGGAGTTAAAGTGACCTGCTGTTTCTTTTTCGGTCAGTATTTTATTGTTAGATTTAATACATATTTTAGATTCAGAACTACCGCGCACTTTATTTTTCTTGTTGGTAATGATTTCCCACATTTTTCTAGACTTATTCTCCGAGTTCAAAATTTGATCATCGTAATAACGCTTCTTTGCGTTGCTTAACATTGTTTGGTAAAATTTATTTAGAGTATTGTAAGTTTTTTTAAAAGACGGAGATTGTTTCATTAGAACAGAAATTGTTACAAGCGTATTTTTTACGCGGGTTATTTCTGGAGTAATCCAGCGTCGGTCTATTCTTTTCCCATTTAATCCCTTTCTTACAGCTTCAAGGGAATGCACAAATTAAAACAAAAAGAAAATTCATCAAAAAAAGATTCAAAGGCCTCATCAGCGCCCGACGACGAAAGGGTGCCAACCCAGTCCTCCCCAGCCAGAGAAGATTGAAATTTCCTAATGTTTTCATCGGAGAAGTACCTCTTGTAAACAAAGATCGATTGAGTTTTTTGTTCTAAGCATTTCAATTTTAAAATTTGCGCATAGTGGTCTGAGAACCCCGGCTTAACAACTTCTGCACGCATATTACTTTGATTACACACCAAAAAATTGTCCAAACATTTTGAAGAGGTTTCTGTGACTCTGGTTGGCGAGTTAACCAAATATTTAGGATCATGCGATAATATTAGGTCTTGAAACTTGGATAAATTTTTCGAAGGTACAAGGGTGTCTATATTAAAGTCACCGCCCAGAATCACTTCATACTTATTAGCTAAAATATGATCTAATAAATTATTAAAATAAAACAGAAAATCATTAACACATATTTGGTGGTTTATATACTACAACTAATAAAAGTTTTCTATCAGGAATTTTTACGGCGCAGCATTCCATTTTTCTAGGAACGTGATGTCTCGATACATCAAAAATTTTACAGTTAATAGTATTTTTCGAGTATATAGCCAAACCACCATGCTCCGCAGTATTTCGACATTGAGAGGCGCATAGATTATAATTTTCAATGTGTCTCAACTGAATTTGTTCGCTGGTCTGCCAGTGCTCGGTAAAGAAAATAACATCCGGCATAATTTCTGAGAATATTACTTGGAGTTTTTCAATTTTGTTACCTATGCTCTGTAGGTTTTGATGGTAAATAATAAAGTCGTTGTTACTTACAGAAAATTTGCTGTGTCTACGTTATCTTGATTATTTAATTTCTTTACAGTGTTAAAGTTTGTACTTATGGACTCCGGGAGTATATTATCAACGGTAGATTGGAAATGAGTGCTTTCACCTAACTCGAGGCCTCTTAAGGGCAAAGGAGAGCTAACGAGTGACCTATCACTAGTTTCGCTCGCTTCAGGTCCCCTCAAACGCAGAGGTGAACGGAAAAACTCACCACTATTTTCACTTTGATATAAACCACTTAAAACTGTGTTGCGTTGCACTGGATTAACATATATTAAATTACCGACAACTTTATTGAAGCTATTATTTAGTGTGTAGATTTGATGGGTAATAAACGAAGCAACCTTTAACTTTCCTGTGAAATTTAATTTTCGGTCTCTATTTAACCATCGATTACGCACTCCGTGTTCAAAACTGTACAGTTGGGCTTTACAATGCTTAAAAAGGAGTTATTTATTGTCGTAATAAACTTGTTTAAAACTACCCGATTTTTCCAACTAGGAATCGTCATTAAAAAAAACATTAATAAACTCGCATATGTCCTGAACAAGTTTTAAGGAATGGCTCGACAACATTGTGCCCTTCAAAGCATTGCTCAGTGCCCCCGAGACTAAAACATAGTCATTAAAACTAAAATTTTCACATAAATTTCTTAGATCGTAAACAATGTCTTCAAAGTTAGCGTTCGGCTTGCAGAACGTTGTCACCAAAAAATCTTTTGATTTTGCTTTTAAAGCATCCCCTAAGTTAATATACATATATATATTTTTTTCAATATAATAACAACTACCAACAGAACTATAGAATCGTTTATCGCTTTACTAAGTAATATTTCTATGGAAAATTTTGAAGTGAATTTTGCTCAATATTATTAGTGTAAGCAATTAATTTCATGGCGTTATATAGATGACATCTCAATTTATCCACCTGTGCAATTTTATTAAAATTAATTACATCATATCATGAAGTTTTAGTTGTCTTTTTTATTCCTTGTAGAAGGCATTTTCGGCTTTTTTGTTTCTTTTAATTTTCAGTACTAAAACAAAGTTTTACCCACAATACCGAAACAGAATATTTGCACTCGACGCGCGTTTCGCTAACCATGTTAGCATCATCAGGAGATGATTAAAACTAAAATAAAAGGTTTTAATCATCTCCTGATGATGCTAACATGGTTAGCGAAACGCGCGTCGTGTGCAAATATTCTGTTTCGGTATTGTGGATAAAACTCTGTTTTAGTGCATGTTGCCGAAGGTTCCAAACCCCAACGTAGTTTAATTTTCAGGATTTGTTTCTATTTCTGAACAACTTTGGTAATAAATTCGATGATAACTAAATCATCAATTTCTCGTACATTTTTGATAGTGGGCCTAAGGTGCCATTAGATTTTCATGTAGATGATGTCGATATAGGATATTTTTACACATCAGTGTCTCGAGTACTAGCTCAATTTTTTTTAACCAGTTATGAGGCTAAATACCTACACACCTCATCAAATCATCAAATTATCAGACTAAAAATTTAAATTTAATTCACTAAAAAAAAGCTTAGGATGTTTAGAATCTATCCAAATTTTATTTTGTATCATCATAAAAATTTGCGGTTTAATTTTCCAAGTAAAAGAGTTTATATCCCTGTATTTCGGTTTATTATACTCCTAATTATACAAGAAAGTTATACAATATTGTTTTAGATATGTCCAAAATGGCAATATTCATCTAGATATATCATATATCTGTTATATACTATCATCAGTTTAGCGATTTTAATTGCCACTTGCTACCAATATTATATCCGTATGTAATCATGCATTCTTCTTCATTGCTTTTTTATTACAGCATTATCCGGCAAGTCTCAGAAAAATCTTTCTCAAGTTTATTTATTGCGGCATTACGTTTTGCGGTGTTTAGATCGATGTATGTTTTAAGTTTAACCCATGGAGATTGATCGAGTGAAAATAGGCGGTGAATTTTCCTGATTTTAAAGCTATTACTAAAGCTAGCTGAATTTTGGGATTAGAGTCTTCTATACAATAGATTCAGAACAAAAAATTAGCTCAATGTGTATGAATGTCAGACAACTAATTAAAATTACCCGATGGTAAATATGGTGACATGGCCCCATCATACACGTCTTTGGCGTCCCTACGTCTCTATCTAATCTACTTGGAAGAGTTAGAATAACGACCACGTTTATCGTTTATGAAAGTTTTTTTACAGTATACTTAGTGACTCCTCTATGTATCCTATTTTTAAAGAAGTGAATCATATTAACATCTATTAAAAGCTCCAACTGGACGGAGGTCAGCTTTAATGCTACGTCAAAGCCTAACCCCCAAGCTTTAAAATACCGACACTAAATCATATTATGTGGCCATATACACGCGTCTAAAACTCTCAAAACAAATCCTCTTGCATGGTGGCTTCTTTGATTATAGAAGCCATCAATTTGATGGGAGCTTGATGTCATTTAAGTTTGCAAATTAATCCTCGTATGAGCATGAACTCGGAATTTCTTCCACGGGGAAATATTTTCCAACTTCGCGACATAATAAAATTGAGGTATCTATATCTGCAGAAGTTTAGCTATAAAGCTTTGAATGCATTTTGTTCTGTTGATTTAAAATTTTCAAGGATTATTAAACTATCAATAATTATTTCATTACATAGCACGAGAGATAAAAAAACATTTTTGAAAAACGCAGAAATATAAGGCATCTTTGAAAATCCTATGGGATTCTTAAAATAAAATAGCATACAATTCTTAAAAAATATCTGAAAATTTAATTAGATAAACGCTGTTATAAATAATAAATTTAAATATTGAAAATATACCTGGAGATTTTGTAGACTTGATAAAAGCTCATTTAGCATTCAGAGTTTTTAATATAGATATACAATATACAATAATTAGTTTTCTAAGTATTTTTTTTTCAGGAATCCAACTCCATCTGAAGAGCCTGATCTACAAAACATAATTTGGCCAGTATTGCAAGAGGACACCCTTCAATATGTAGGCATTAACGCAGATCTTAGCACAAAGACAAATCCTAAAGACAAATATACTTTTTGGAAGAATTTATTCCTGCAATACGGCGTTGAGCCCTATGAAACGTACTAGACCACTTTGTATTATTAATAAATATATATAATATCTCATTAGTTTTTAAAGAAATTTGTAAAATAATAATAATAATCATAATAATATATGCCTTTTATTTAGATAAACATTATATACAACAAAATATAAGATGTAAACATTTGTTCTTATATTTAATTTAAATAGAAGCAAGGCGTTGTCTGAACCTAGTTATACTGGTAGTCATGAGGAAAATAGCAAAATAAAAAAAAACATAATTGACACTCTCAATTGGAGTAGAAATGTAATTTCTATACAAAAGGAAATTAAAATACACGAATTCCACAAATTAATTAAAAGTATGATCCCATTGACACCCGCGAATCCCGCGATGTCTGGATAAATCGAGATATTCAATATTAAGTGCAAGTTGAATTAAATAATTTTAGAAAATAGTTTAATAATTAATTAGGAATTTTGAAGATAAAATGATTTCCTTTTTGTAATAAACTTTGGATTTGTTATCGTCAAGCGAGGTCAGTCCGCCAGCTGAGTTATAAACAAAACATTACAGACATTAACCAGATAATTTACATCATTAAAAGACATATGTAATAGAGCTCATTAGTTTTTAAATGAGTTGCTAAAATATTAGGAATAATAATAGTAATAATAGTAGTAATAATAATAAAATAATAGCAATAAGAAAGAGAAGAAGAAAAAGAAGAAATGCCTTTCATTCAGCTAAACATTATTTACAACAAAATGTAAGATATAAACTTTCATTCTTATATTTAATTTAAACAGAATCGAGGCGCAGTTTGGCTATGAAAGCTACTCTGCTGAACATTGCTCTACGGGTATTGATGAAATATATCCTATGTCGACATGCACAAATATTTGAGCAGCCCTCGTAAAACCACTGCGCATGGTTATGACGTCACAGTGATTTACACATTTCCGTCCCCATCTGCATGCACATTTCCGTCCCATTTGCCGAGATTTATCCTCATACCGCCGCGTAAGATGTTTACACATAAAAAATAATAAGAAATACAACCCGCCATATCCGGATAAATTCAGATATACAATATCCTGTATGTGAAAGGTGAATGAACCATCTTTAGAAAAGAGTTTAATCACAAATTAGATAATTTGGAGGTTAAGTAAATACTTTTAGTAATATACTTTTAATTTGTTCTCGTGAAATGAGTCTCCACGGGCACCGTCTATAGATATTCTAATCTATAGACAGTGCCACGGGTTAAGAAAACTAAATATTGCATGTGTGCGGTGTGATATACTAACTTGCTTTTAATATTCAGAGGTAAGACGGGATCCTTAGTTAAAGTGAAGTTATCCATAAAAGCCCACCCATAAAATGACGTGAAAACGCAAAACCTACTAGTTAATTCAAGGCCGGAAATTTGCATTATGTACCGAAAATTAATATGATTTTAATAGATTTCAGAGTGTGATATGTCCTAGGAGCAGAGAAATGTTTTTGTGAGTGCCAGCGATGAAAAATAAAGATCCGTACCGCCAAGGGTGATCGAAATTAATGGAAAATGTGAATATGTTGTAATTTGTCATGAAACTGATCAAAATTGAAAGAGGTCTGGGTACTAGCCAAGATGAAGTGCACTGATGAAATTTAGTAGGGTGATTAGGTATACTATGGGGAATCCTTCAGTGGTAATATAGTTGATTGCTAACCCATCAGAAAAGTCAGAAAAAATTAAAGAATGTATATATCTCGTATAATTCCCAAAACGTATTTTATTTTAGAGTGGTGTGGACACTAGCCACTTGATGTGCGTTGATGAAATTTTGCAGGGTGATTAGGTATACTATTGGGAATCATTCAGTGGTAATATTGCGTAGATGAAATTTTGCTATTTGTCTGACCGAAAATATTTGATCTATCGTTGACCTTCCAGCTTGAAATCCGCGTTGATAGTCGCCGATAATATTTTCCGCATAAGGGGTCAGCCTCCTCAGTATTTTAATTGCTAGGACTCTATATGTTGTGTTGATAAGCGATATACCTCTATAATTTCGAAATTGTTCCTTGTTTCGTTTCTTACGTATAGGTATAATGACGTTTCCGTTCCACTCTTTAGGTACTCTCTGTTGTTCCCATACTTTTAGAATCATTTCATATATTTTTTGGTCCTCCTTTTTTTAACAGTTCTCCATCGATGCCTAGCGCTTTGTGCTCTTTGAGAGATGTTATCACATTCTTAACTTCTTGAGGTTGGCACTCTTACATCTGCTGAATGGTAGGTAATGTTTTCTTCCTCTGACTCACTCTCAATATTTAGTACGGTGTGGTTACATACGAATACACTCATAATAAACATTAAGAAGTGAGTGTGCTGTAACGCAATCACGTTAAAAGTCTGGTTTATAAATGCAAATTGGCTCCGGATGGGTGTATTAATATCTAGTTAAGTTAGCTAAGTTTTGATTAAAATTTTATCCAAGTGTTCATTAGCATGTAACTTCTAGATTCATACGAAACTGCCCAGCAATTCAAAGTTGCAGTAAGTCTGTTAGTAAGTAGATTAATCTGATTAGGAATAGTTTCACGCTAACCTGACTGGAAATTCAAAGTTACAGTTAGTCACTTATTATAAGATACCTCAGGCAAATAAGGCCCAACTCATTTTATTTCAAACAAAAGTTAAAATTAATTGGAAAATACACATAACTAGAAACAGGCATGCTTCTTGAACAAATGAAACTGTTTATATTATAAATTTGTGCTTTTTTTTTAATAAATTTAAGCCTTTTTAAAACGCCGGCAATGCGCCATACTATCTGACTCGTTTAAAAAAGGCGCACAAAATATGACGCAAAATAAACTTAAAAGGCCCTTATTATAGAAACAAAGCCCCTATAAATTAGTATTTTAGCAACAGTTGGGACAAACAAAGTATTAGGTATCGTCTCTTGTAAGTCCTAGACAAGCTTCATGACACCATTTTGCGCAAGTTACAGATTGTCTCATGTCAAGTTTATCTTCAATTCCGCAAGGAAAACAGTACCACGAACCACCGCCTAAGGATCCCTTTGAAAAAATTGAAGCAGGACAATGTGTTGAAGCAGGACATTGTGGCGTTTAAAGTGCAGACTTCCAGATATTGAACTTGACTTTGTGCTGACGGATGAAAAAAAGCCTTTGGTTATTGCTTGCGCTTTATAATTAAGGGAATTTTTTCTGCCAGTAGTGATATTCTTTTAATTCCTTATAGCAAAAAGCTCAGGAGTAGGAAGCAATTTCTTAAAAGACCTATTAAGGACTTCATCACTAGTGTCGATCTCGGTGTCGATTATCAAAGTTTTATCTGTAGCTATGGTTTCTTTGACAATTTTTTGCGATTCTTGTGAATCATCGGATTTTACTGGCATTTTTTCTCCATATTTGCTACTTTCTGCTATTGCTGAATCTTTCAGAATTTTTACTACCTTATTTAGCAGTATGTCTTCCAACTCATGGTACGAACCGTTATCGTTATACCATTATCATCTAGTAATATATTCGTTATTTCATCGCTGCCTGGTGTTGTCCTGTAGAATTTTCTCATTGCGTTGATTGGGTCGTTCAGGGTCTCCTAAGGGCCAGTGCTTACAAGTGATAGAGCAAAGTTTGCATGGCCGGATTATCCACTAGGCTAACTAGGCTATAGCCTAGGGGCGCCCAGGCAGTGAGGGCGGTGTGGACTTGGCGGCGGTCCAGCGCGGCGCGACGCCCGATATACTAAAATATTCCAATGTCCAAATTTCTCGTCTTGTTAAGGTGATAATATCATGATTTAACTATAAAACTTTTGTTATATCGATGTAGTAGGTAATTCATGCAAAAAATACTGTAGCAATCTTTGTCGGCGTGACGCTCCGAGTTCCGAACGCCAAAAACTTTAGTGCTTCTAATTTAAAAACAAAATCGGTACATCCTTTCAAGGGCGTCGCCAGCCTGTAAACTAGGGGGGAGGAGGGCAATCCGAAACTTTGACACTAAAACCAAGGTCGAACAGAAATTTTTAAATGTGTGTTAGGTTAATGTAACAGATATCTTCTAGTGTTTAGGACGGGGCAACTGCCCCCCTGCCCCCCTCCCAACGCCCATGTATCCTTTCAACTCAATCAAGTCACTTCAAAGAAAGCCGACAGTGGTACTGAGAGCGGTCGCTGCACGCGAACATTAACAAGAGGCTAGAAGCACATACCACTATATGACTAGAAGGCTCAGCCGGCACTTTTGATGTTGCGCTACAAAGGCGAGACGCTAGACTTTAGACCAGACGGGGTGAAACGTTGGACGAGGCCTGAGCGGTTAACCAGCATTTCATCAGGTTTCTCGACGGGGCAAGAAGGGAAATGCTGGGGGCGGGGCTTAGAGTGAACCTTCTAGTCTATTGTTAATGTCCGTGCTAGAAGGTTTACTCTAACCCCTGTTACATAAGTTGTGAGAAAAAAATTCGAGGTGCTTTACAAAAGTAGAGATGCAGTATATCAAATCATCCTTGGAATTACTGTTGCTAGGAGTTTTGACATTTTGTCAAACATGCCATATTGTTGACAATTCGTTTCGCAATGGCATACAAGCTAGATATTCGCAAATGTATTCATAGACTTATTGGGCAAATACCCAAAAACGCAATAGTATGGCTTTTTCAAGGCGAAAATATTTCAAAAGCAACAATATATCGTACAATTCGAGAAAGTGAAGTAGGAATTCCTTGTGTGAACCTTCCGAAAAGTGGTCGACCACGCAAGTTGTCTCAAGCACAGCAGGACAGGCTGGCTCAAACAATGAAAAATATCATTGGACAATCTACAAGAAAGGTTGCTCCTCATTTTCGAATTTCAAACGCCACGGTTTGTCGATATATCGCTAGAAGTGGTTTAAAGTATCGAAAACGGAAAAAGGCACCAAAATATACAGAAGCTCAGTTAGTAAGAATACCCAGTTGCTGTCGCAATTTAAGACGAATTCACTTCGCGAATAACAGATCCATTGTCATGGATGATGAAAAATATATAACCCTCAGCCATGCAGAACTAGCTGGAATTTGGATTTAACACCGACAATATAGATGAGAATTTTAAGATCCTTTACCCAAATAGTACGCACTATGTAAAAATCGACCTCTCCTATTGGTCGATCCATCTCGTATTACAATATGCCTTCGTGATGCAATCAATTTCTGTCAAGAGCTCTCGTGGTCTAGAGTTTTAGACAGGTGGGTCTCACCCCGTTGCTTTTTTATTTTTTTTTAAGATTATGTTTCTAAACAGTTTTTTTCTTGATTTTGGGTATGTCTTAGGTTACTTTGGGTTACCACCTGGTTAGTTTCCTTTTCTTGAGCCCCCGTAGCGAGCGAAGCGAGTGGAGGGCCATGCGGATCGACCAATAGGAGAAGCCGATTTTTATATAGTGCACTATTTGTGTAAAGGATCTTATAATGCTATAGATGAGACCCCAAATGAAGTTAGATATAAAGCCAAAGCTAAGTTTGCTAAATTGGTCGGATGTGCCACATAGGAAAAAGGTGTATCCAGGCTTTTTGTTAGTCGCGTAAGAGAAGAGGCGGTGAATGCGGAGGTCTATATTAGAGACTGTCTCACAAAATCAGTTAATTTTATCAACCATCACGGCAATGGAAACTATATATTTTGGCCGGATTTAGCATCAGCACATTATGCCAGAGCTACACTTGACTGGCTGGAAGCCCGAAACCCGAGGCCTCGTGCCACGTTTCACCCCGTCTGGTCTAATGTCTGGCATCTCGCCTTTGTAAGTGCTACATCAAAAGTGCCGACCGAGAGTGGACCTTCTAGTCTCTTGTTAGAAAGCCCACAATTATATATGGGCTTTCTATAGGGCGAGACCAATCGGGATAAAAACTTCGTAACGGTACGTCGGATCGCTCTGAAACTTATACCTATCGATTTGTAATCGAAAAAAAAAATTTTGATTTTTTGTCTGTATGTGTGTGTGTGTGTGTGTATGTGATGGGATCGATTACAGGTCGCAATTTTGAAGGTACAATATTGAAGTCATTGTGTCTATTCCTAAAGAAGATACTGACACTGAAGATAAATAGATTTTGTTATTATAAAGATTTTTTACATTTTCAATTTTTCTCTTCTGAATAAAAGCTAGTCTTTTTTAATAGCAGTTGAATTAAGTATATGATTTGTTTTCTACTTCTTTATTACCTAGCAACGTATAGGAAATAGTATATTGTGCAACAAGTTTTGAAAAAGACTCTTTGCACACGAGTATGAGGTTTGTGCACGAGCCGTAGGCGAGTGCTACAAGTCATACGAGTGTGCAACGAGTCAGTTTCAAACGTGTTGCACACGATACTTTTTCTACGACTGCAGAAAATAAGGATTAATATCCGATTTTTATTATTTTTAATCTTTTAACTTTTGACAGGACTGTGTGAAAATTTTTCATAAACCGTGTGAAAAGTTTTCACACGCTTATGTCAAAAGTAAATGACAGGAAATATAATATTTTTGAGTGGTTGACACTAACGAGGTTGACATTAACGAATTGTTTATGAATTATTTAAAAAAGCACACTTATTGCATCATTTTCTAAATAAAGAATTTTATTAAATAAATTCAACAAGAATTAAAAAACAACAGACATATTCCTTATTGTGTTTTTACTAAAACATTTAGTATTTCATGGTATTCTTGGAACACATCTTCTCGTTTCATAGGCGAATAGGTAGGACTCGGAACTTCGCTAGTAGGTACTGACCATAAAATTTCGATGTTTAAGAACGTAAAAATAGTACTTGGATCTTGGATACTATTTTATTTCTTTTTGTATTCCTCACGCCGTTTAACGATGGTTGCATAAAAACAAGAGTTTCTTGTATCTTTTTAAACAGGTTATTTTCCAATAGATCTATACCAGCGTTCTTTACTAAATAATTTAAAAGTGGCAAGTTACTGTGTTGTTTATCTATTTCTTCGACACTCGTAAAATTTACACAAGCAATACTTTTTGTAAATATTGTCCATTGTAAATATAGAAATTTGTGACAACCTTTTGCATGAATTATTGTTTTGACAGTTTGCTTACGAGTAATAGTTGCTGCCACAGCCTTCTAGAATTCGTGAGTAAAATTATGGTTCAAACTCATAATATTATTATTTAATAATATTTTCATATGACAATATAAAATGTTAGAAAAAATATATTTACTTAAATTGTAGTAAGATTAGTGGCGGTTGAATAGAAAGCATATTAATGTTAAAACCCTACTTTGAGCAAACCATATTACTAAAGTCTAAGGTAACTCTACAAAAGACATAGGCATATGTGTATCTAATAATAAATATATCACAAATTAGATAATTTTAAATAATATGTTTGTTCCTGTAACTTTAGTAGAACAATCTTTTTAAAAAAATAAGTTAGTAATATAAGTAATGTCTTACGGTAAATATCATGTTACTAAAGTTTACGGAATAAGTTACCTTTATTATTATTTGTAAAACGAACAAATGTTTAAAAACTACACTGTTCATGGTTGTAGTAACAGAGAACACTACTTTTTACTTAAAAAATCATGTTTTGAGTTAAGGATTTTAAGGATAGTAGCGTCCGTCAAGATATATAGGTTTAGTATGTATTCTGTTAACAAATACATTATTATTTAAAATTCAGTACTTCCTATGACTTTAGTAATTGCTCGAAACTCTAGACAGATAGTATGTAGTGTGTTACTTGTTATGGTATAATATTAAGCTACTAAAGTCCAAGGAACAGTTAAATTTTGCCAATAGTACCGGGAAACGTACAAAAGGCTTATGTGTATTAGTTTTAGTATAAGCCGAAGAGACGCTGTTGATATATATTACGAAAATTGTAAGATGTTAACTTTAGCAATAAAATTACAATTCATAATTAGGTTGGATTTAAACAATTAAATACATCAAATAATTTATTCAGTTACAATAAAGTGTTATAATTATTATTTAAATAACAAATTATCTTTACATTAATAAAACAAAATATAAAGTTACATATCTCTATTTAAAGTTATAATTAATGGTTATATTTGTGCAGTTTTGGAAACTGTGTGCTGGTATATTTTGTCTTTCAATCGAATTAGTGTATGTTATATTTTCGGTTATGTTTCGTGAACATGAAGGAACAGGTGCCGGCGCGGCGGGGAAGTTTCTGATTCTTGTTTTTCATGTTGTGATAAGGACGTCGAAGTTTGGCTTACAGATTTCTCAATTTTGTTTGCAATTTTTAGTGTATTTGCAATTGAATCGTCTACGTATCCTTCTGCCACTCCACTAGAACGCCATCCCCCATGGCGTTTAAGTGTAAGTAAATCCTCACCAGCATTTACAAGTATTGTTGCCGATGAGCGCCGAAACCAATGGCCTGTATATTCGCTCGGATTAGGCAGTTTCAAAAAACTGGCTATTTCTGTAGCCATGCAACCAAACTTATTAATGCCTACAACTTGCCTAGTGCATTTTCCATTTTAATAATTTAAGAAAAATCTGTTTTCGGATATATTAGTGGGTCTGAGATTGGCATACTTTTTACATATATTGTAGAAGTTTCCAGTTAGAGTAAATGATCGGGGCATATTATTTTTTGTACTTGTTAATTTGATCAACATAGCCGAATTTAAATCTTCCATGTTATTGACTGATAATTTATGTAATTCGTCACGTCTACAAGCTCCTGCCAGACCAATAGCAACTGCAGCCTAAAAAATTAAAAGTGTTAATTAAAAACTTTTAGCAAGTTTGAGAAAATTTTTTGTACTGTAAAGTTTGCTTTCAGTACGTAGTTTTATTAGCAGGTATTGCTGATCCGGTGCTGTATCCAAAAATTGTGAAAAATCCTCCTCCGTTAGAATTTTGGACTTCTTTGGTGTATATTTTTCTGATTTTCGTTTTAGGAACGACTGTAGTTTCTTTTTTAGCATGGAAAATATCGACCACAACGTGGATGCTTTATATTTCCTCGATAGTTCTTCAAAATATACTAGCAGTACATTTTCTGAAGAGGACTTAACATTGTTTCTTGCTTTCCACCCCTGAAATTTTTGGTATGTGGTCTCGTACTTGTATCTTGAAGTTTCCGGTAAAAGATTTAGCAAGACGCTTGTAGCTTTCTTTTTTATTTCTGGCGGTGTACATTCAAATTCTGCACTATCACTCTCCATTTTTACACAGCAAAAGATAATTTTTTCTAACAATACTTTTGACAGGTTGAAATTAAAATAAGTGTAATCAGGCAACCGAAAGTCACGACCTACTTGATTCAAATTTTTGTGACATTCGTGCTGTGTATCCATCATTTTGGCCAAACCAGACCCAACCTATGTGAAAAAATTTCACACAGTAGTATTATACATCATGTGAAATTAGTCATTTTCAGATCCTGTTTGACGTGCGTTTTTAGACACTTTTCATATCAGTCGTAGAAAAAATAAATTTCAGTATACTCGAAAATGTCTTCATTGGCTTTATTCAATTAATAATAGCTCTTACTATTATTATTATTAGTATTCTAACCCGTAATGGTGTATTGTATTGTACAATAGGCGCGAGAGAGACGAAGCTATGAAGAAAAGTGAGATACGAGAGTGCTCGGGAAGCGAGAGATCGGCCGGTCGCTGCTTGAAGAAAATTACTTTTTTATATTTAATTCTATTTTTCCATTACCATTTTAGAAAGAAAAATGTATTCATGCACTTATGTATTCTAAATACTTAAGGCAAACTTTTTGCAAGAATAAAAATTTTTGATTTAAGCCTTCATTTCGGAGAGAATGCGAGGTGAATACAAAAATGAGTATATTTCAATTAGATTTTGCCCAGGTTCGAAGCGAGATATTTCAATTTTTTGATTTATTTTACCGTAAGGGCCAATGTAATCTGCATATTTCAAGCAATGATAAAAAATATAATTCGCACAAAAATGTAGATGAATTATATATGAAAACATTCATAATTTAATATCCGTTCATATAATAACCTCGATTTTTAGGTATACTGCCCTTTTGCCCGTTATGCTATTTTATTACCTTCGGATTTTGAATTAATATAATAAAGCCTTCATTCTGTGAAAATTTCAGCTTGTAACCCGGAGGTGCCCACAGAAATCATTTATAGAAGGCTTTTACTGCGTTGGGCACTCTATATAGGGCTTTCTATAGGGCTTTATAACGGACTTTTAGTCTGTATGTGTGTATGTGATGGGATCGACTACAGGTCGCAATTTTGAAGATAGCGACTTGAAATTTGGCATAGGGGTAGAGGTTCACGAACCCTCGGAACCTATTGATTTTGGTTACGATCGGTTAATATACAGGGTGTGAAAACAGGACAAGTTACCGTTTTTTGGCATTTTTGACCGTGCAAACAAGGACCAACTTTTCTTTTTTTTTATGTCAAATGAAAGTATACGGTAAGACACGTATTTTCTTCATTTGCTCTAATTGTTATACAGGGTGTGAAAACAGGACAAGTTACAGTTTTTTGGCATTTACAGATCGCAATTTTGAAGCTAGCAACTTGAAATTTGGCATAGAGGTAGAGCTCCACAAACACTCGGAATATATTGATTTTCGTTACGATTGGTTAATATACAGGGTGTGAAAACAGGACAACTTATCGTTTTTTGGCATTTTTGTCCGTGTAAACAAGGACCAACTTTTCTTTTTTTTATGTCAAATGAAAGTATTCGATAAGACACGTTTTTTTTTCATTTGCGCTTTTGCTCTAATTGTTATACAGGGTGTGAAAACAGGACAAGTTACCGTCTTTTGGCATTTACAGGTCGCAATTTTGAAGATAGCGACTTGAAATTTGGAACAGAGTTAGAGGTACACAAACCCTCGAAGCCTATTGACTTTGCTTAGGATCGGTTAATATACGGGGTGTGAAAACAGGACATGTTTCCGTTTTTTGGCATTTACAGGTCGCAATTTTGAAGATAGCGACTTGAAATTTGGCATAGAAGTAGAGCTCCACAAGCCCTCGGAACATATTGATTTTGGTTACGATCGGTTAATATACAGGGTGTGAAAACAGGACAACTTATCGTTTTTTGGCATTTTTGTCCCTGTAAACAAGGACCAACATTTCTTTTTTTATGTCAAATGAAAGTATTCGATAAGACACGTATTTTCTTCATTTGCTCTTTTGCTCTAATTGTTATACAGGGTGTGAAAACAGGACAAGTTACAGTCTTTTGGCACTTTTAGGTCGCAATTTTAAAGATAGCGACTTGAAATTTGGCGCAGAGTTAGAGGTCCACAAACCCTCAAAGCCTATTGACTTTGATTACGATCGGTTAATATACAGGGTGTGAAAACAGGACAAGTTGCCGTTTTTTGGAATTTATAGGTCGCAATTTTGAAGATAGTGACTTGAAATTTAGCATAGAGGTAAAAGTCCACTGTCCACAAGCCCTCGAAGCTTATTGCTGTTGACTACGATTGGTTAATATACAGGGTGTGAAAATAGGAAAAGTTACCGTTTTTTGGCATTTACAGTTCGTAATTTTAAAAGATAGTGTCTTGACATTTGGCATAGAGGTAGAGGTTTTTGGCATTTTTGTACGCGTAAACAAGGGCCAACTTTTCCTTTTTTCGACGTAATTTATAAGTAGAGGTGAAAGTATGTTAGCATTTTTTGTTGACAACATGGTTACCATAGCAACCAATTAATAATATGTATATCATTAATAAAAGATATAGTACGGTACTTAGGATTGTTTATGAAGCCTAATTTGATACTAAAAAATTAGTTGCTATGGTAACCAAAAACAAAAACAAAAATCGTCATAATTCGTCAATCGTACGAGTTAGAGATTTGATATTTGGTATTTAGGTAAAGATTTAAAAAAAATTAACGATTGACGTTGACAAGTCGGGTTACCATGGCAACCAATTAATAATATCACTAGTAAAACATATAGTATGGTACTTAGGATTGTTTATGAAGCCTAATTTGATACTAAAAAACTGGTTGCTATGGTAACAAAAAAAAAAGTAAAACATCCTCATGATTCGTCAATCGTACGACTTAGAGATTTGATATTTGGTATTAAGATAAAGGTTAAAGAAATAACGATTGACGTTGACAAGTATATTACGTCGGTTACTATGGCAACCGATTAAAAATTTATCACGGTAAAATTAGACTAGCGATGGGTAACTCTAATTATAAGGGATTTCTAATTATAGGTCATGGTACGGATAGAGCATGACAATAATGTGTGATCGAAGGTCACACAAACGAGGCCCGAAGGGCCTCGCGCGTGCCGCAGGTACAGGCGGCCACGCCGCTCCGCTTGTTAATGTTCGGTGCTTTAGGAATAACTAAAGCGTAAACGCTGTTGTCAAATTTATGTAGAATATTTAAATTCTATTAGATGTAGCATGCCGTCATGAGAACGATATCGCAAAAAAAGTGTTTCCATAAATCTTCGAATAAAACTCCAAGGGAGCAATAGCGACAACAGCGTAAAAACACTAAATAGCTTAAAAAACCACATGAGATGCACTTTAAGCCAACAAAAGGTGACAGACCTATTTATTTTAACCATTGTATCGGAACTGGTCCAAACATTAGACCTTTGTCACATAATTATTGAATTTGCTCCAATAAAATGTCAAAAGATAAGGTAGTATTTTTTTCCAATAAATTTGACTTAATTTTTATTAAGAGGCAATTTTTATTAATTCAGTAAAAGAAAACTATCAAAACATAAACACCAAAGGGGGGGTCGAGTGCCCACTAGCCTAGGGCGCCTTGGACCCTTAATCCGGCCCTGAAATGCTGACTCCGGAATCCTTTGTGGATCAAGTGAAAACATTCCTGTGGCTTCAAATCCGCTAATAATATTCTGCAGCGTCATACATTTGGGCCAGACTTTGGTAAACATTTTCGCAACACCACTATTATTAAGACGTCGGTCTGGATGCGCATCACAGAATTTAAGCAGTTTTTGATCACAGTGAAGCTTGAAGGGTCTGTAAACTACGTTATTAAGTGGCTGGAGTTTATGCGTCGTATTTGAGTGTAGGCAGAATAATCTGCAGCATCCACAATAGACATATCCAGATGACTAGAGGTCCCTTCGAAAACTAATAACATCGGTTCATTGTCACCTTTGCACCGAGCTAGGCGGTCAATAAATGATATCATGCTACTCTTATCTGCCATTTTTACGCTAAACCATCTCTCAATTCGGGTTTTAATCTGCGTTCTTTAAAAATAATCATAGGGGGTATGATATTCCTTAATGCACTACCATACTATGCAGCAGTTACATTCTCAGCATGCTCGTGTGCCACCATTTGAATGTTATCCAATTACTTGTTGAGGGTGGTGGAACGTCAAACGGCAACCCCTTTCATCCATGTTAAACAAGTTTTAAGGGTTTTGGTGAATATCCATTGCCTGGTATATTTCAGAAAGCTGGGTAAAATAATCATTTACAATATATTAGTGTAATTTTTGTGTTCTTCCTGGGTTCATTAATTGGGCTTTCCGTTTAGAAAGTTGAGGGTTTCTTTTCAAGACTGCGCAAAGCCAATATCGCCGACTTCCTTGGTGACACGAAAAGAATGCTTAACGTTATTGTTGACAAAACATTTAAAAACTGATCGCCTTATCAACATTGGAGTTAGTCATGGTAGTCCTATTTGAGAATATTGTTTTGCTTGATTTTTCGTTAGTACTGCAGACCTGCCTAACTTTCCTTCTATCTTCATCGATTTAAGGGGGTTTCTAAGCGTCCTTCCGGGAATATCCTAGCGATCTGCTCCATCCCTCTGAGACAGTTCTCCATTGTTTTGTAGTGAAAATTGAGAAAAACCTTTGGACATGTGCAGTATTGGAATAAGAAAAGTATGCAACAAGCCATAGAAGAGGTTCTCGAAAGAAGAGTGGGTTATCTTAAGGATTCGAAAAAATTTGAGGTACCTCGAACAACAGTTGACGCGAGAGTAAATAAAATAAAAAAGGAAGCCTTGAACGAGAGAATGCAGCAAAAAAAGAACCAGACCAGTTTTCTTTGAAGAGCAAGAACAAGAGTTGGTGCAACACATTGTGTCTATGGAATCACTACTTTTTGGTTTCACTTTGAGTGACCTTCGAAGTTTGGCTTTTCAATTAGCTGAACGCAATGGCTTAGCTCATTAATTCAACAAATACAAAAAAATGGCCGGTAAAACTTGGTTATACAAATTTCTAGAGAGACATCCAAACGTTAAAATTGGCACTTCTAAGCTAGCATTGCTTGCTATAGCTTTGGGCTTTAATAGACCTGCTGTAAAAAAATATTTTTCGTTGCTTTCTAACATGCGTAAAAATATAAAATACCACCTGAACGGATTTACAACGTCGACGACACGGGTATAATGACAGTGCCAAAGAAAAGATCAAAATGTTTATCGCTGCGTGGGAAAAGGCAAGTTTAGTGTGAGTGTATATCCTCAGCTGAACGCTGCGTTCTAGTCATTTATGCCGCCTACATTCATTCTTCCAAGATCAAGAGCAAAGCCAGAGCTGCTAGATGATCCTCCTCCTGGAAGTACAGCTTATCATTATTCGTCAGGATGGATGCAAAAGGAGATTTTTTTTTTAATTAGTTTAATCAATTTATTGAGTTTTACAAGGCTCCATGGAATATCATGTCCTCTAATTGTTATACTACCCTCACAAAAATGTAGATATTATACAGAGAGCTAGAGATAACGGTATTATAATGCTATGCTTTTCAGCGCAAACCGCTCATTGCTTACAACCATTAGATGACAGTTTCATATCACTAGCACATATATTACATGTCAGAGGCTGAAAAATGGACGCTGCAACTTCAGATAAAGAAACTTCGCATATAACTTCTCCTCCTGTTTCTTGCAGTCAATTCTATGACAATGCTACCCCCTCCTGTTCGTACTCAGTCACGAAATTTCAACAAGAAACACCTGAATAAATAGTGCCGCCACTTCCTCACGCAGTACTAACATCAGCACCTTATAAAGAAGAACTCGAAATATCTATGGAGAAGAAGCCCAAACAAAATTTAGAAGAAAATCAAAGAGTAGGGAATAACAAAGGAAAAATATAAAAATAATAAATGTGTTACTAACCAAAGAAAAGAAAAGAAAGAAAGGAAGAAAAGAGACAGCAGTTCAGGAGAAGGGGAGCAGATTGACGAAAGTTGCATTTATGAAACAGAACTATACTCTAAATCTAAGACTGAAGGCGGTTGCGTTATATGCCAGGAGTATCAACGTTGGGCTCACGAAGTTTGTGCCGGACTGGAGAACGGTGATGAGCCGTACTCGTGCGATTTTTTTTAATTACTAATATAAGACGCATAATTCGATCTTAAAAACTACTACTCTTCTATGTTATCGAGGTAAGTTACATGTAAAAAACGCTAGATATCAGTAGCATAGATAGTGAGTTTCGGGTCAAAACATTTTAGCTATCCCGTTTTGGGTAACTTTGCCCTATAAAGCTTTACATGTGCTCTTCATATGCGTTGAATGCATAAATTTTAAATGATTAAAATGCCAATCTTCCGGATCAAAATTTACGAAATCATTCTTTAAAAAAAAGAGGATTTATATTATTCCTAAGTAACCTTAGCCAAGCAAATATTGAAATATAAAGCGACCTACCCTAAGAACCTCCTAAATCTTCTCTTGAATATTATATAAAAATTGAGACATCTATTACCTTCTCGGAATGGTTTTAGGAGATCAAATAACATTCCAAATATCAAGAGAGAAAGCAAACAAAGAGTTTTAACCGTGAAATAATGATATATTCAACTTTTTAAATTGACAAATCTCATAGGACCCGCCATATATTAAATTCTTCATTTGACAATAAAAGTAGTCTTCTAAGCGACGTTTTTATTTTCACAAATAGCCAGGAAAAATAAAATTTTTAGATATCGTCTGGGGATATAAAATAAATGTTCCATCTCTCTGAGCAGAATTTGTATCTTTTTCTTTATTTTACTCATTTGCTTTACGTAGTGAGCTAGAAAATTACAATTTCAGGAGAAGGCTCTGGAAACCGCCCATTTTATTTAACAAAGAGTGCAATAAATTCTCTGGCAGATATAATGGTTTTACCACAGCTTATTCAATAACCAGCTACTCATCTCTATCGAAATCGGAAAGTTGGAGTGTCGGGCACTACGCATCCTGGCAGTGCCTTGAGCGGTTCAGTTTCACGGTCTCGTGATTTTTCAGGCAATGTAATGACACGAAGCGAGCTGAATTTAAAATGAATATTCGCTTCAAAATCCACGACAAATTCATCCGAAGCTACGGCTATTGCCCTAGAAAGACCCGAAATTTCGGATTTTTATACAATTTTACCATTTAAAATCGTTTTCAAACGGATTTTAGACGATAAAACATCGTATTTGAAATTAAACGAACTGCCAAAAGTATTATTCAGATGCCCAGACGTTTAGAAAAATATTAACTCATGGCCCTCTTCTAAAATTTTCACTTGACTTTCCCAAATTAAAGGATGCCGCCGCAAGATGAGTAGCTGGTTATTGAATAAGCTGTGGTTTTACCGTAGTACTATCTTAGAGCGTTTGTTTCGAGAAAACAATTGTAAATAATAAGTCTGAAATTGCTAAAGAATTCTAGACGACAACGGTAAGATTTGTCTCGCTAGAAAATAATGTTTGATCACATCCATTTATTTGCATCGAAAAATCAGAAATTAACGTTTGTTGACATAAATAGTGCTTCAATGAAATTTTTAATCAAAATTTACTAGTCCATATAAGCAACCCTTGGCAAATAAAGGGGGAAATATAAAGCCACTCACCTCGAGAATGTGACTCGTCAGGTGAATGATTTTCCTTTGCCAATTCCTGCTTCCTCGCTTCCTAGCAACTCGCTGATATATCTTCTAAATCTGTACTTATATAAAGATCGAGATAGTTATTCGTTGTCTAAGTACGTTTATCAGGTTTATTTTGTGAAAAAAAAATAGATAATATGGCTTAATTTACTCAAAAATTATAGATATTCTTGGGAATGGCATACCTATTTAAAATGTAGGAAGATATAATGTAGTTTCTCTTAACAGCAACAATACACATTTTTTTACAGGGAAAAAGCATTTTATCGGTATGGTTTATATTATGGCTAATAATCATTTATAATATTAGGTGTAAGATATAGACTACAACCAGCGAATATTAACTACGATAAGAAGATTCACTCTCCGCGGCGGCACGTCAACGGTATGTCTCCTTCCCCGCGCGAAAACTAGCATGATACTGGCATGTGACCTTTGGACCCGGCGCACACTGGTCGAATTTCTAGGAAAGCTGGCCATAATATGGTTTACCAGAAATAAGACATAAAAGTTATTAATTATTACACGTTTAATATATCGTGTTTTTGACAAATAATTGTTGAATTTTTTGCTCATTATCTATATTTATATAATAGGAGGTATCAATTATCACTAACGATAAAAATCATGTATAAAAATCATTAGCATGTTCTTAAATCATTTTAAAAAATGATTTTGAAAATTAAGGGCTCCTTCGTTGTAAAAAAATGGGTTTTAAATTTTTAATTCGATGATCCAAATTTTGTTTTTGCAAAGATTAATTCAGGAGTCTCACGAGCAAAATGAATGTTAAGCGGACGACAGAAACGAGTTGATGAGGGCCTGCAATTTTGCCATACATGTATTTCAGAGTTATCGCTGTTTTTAAAAATTAATCTAATAGGGACGAAACTAGTAAAAAATATAGAAGCATCAGTGCAGCTGTTGTTCAAAAACACTTGCTTATATTCTGACAATCCCAAGGTAATATCAAAGCCATATTTACAAATTAAAACTAAATTAAAAATGTTTATCTGCTGATTCAGCCAAAGTATTTAGTACCTCTTTTTATAATAACATCAGTCTAATAATGATTCTACCGAAATTTCAGCTTCAGTTTCCCTTACTTCAATATTATGGGATTAGGGGTGGGCGACAATAATCGATTATTCGATTCACTTTTAAGAAATTACCGATTAATCGACTTATCGACTAATATTTCAGAAAATATCGATAATCGATTATTTCGATTAATCGATTATTCAGTTATTTGCTAAAATATTAAGCGTTTAATCGATTATTCAATTTCTTGCCCACCCGTACCGATAACTTTACAAAAGATATAGCTTTTAAAATTCCAATTTAATAATGCGTTGCGTTAAGGGTAATATAAATGACATTTGAAAATACTTTCAGTACAACATATGAAGCAAAAAAAAAAAACAGGGAAACGTAAATGCTCAAACAAGACAGTAGCAGGGAAAACTGCGCACGTTACAAATTTAGCCAATAAGGGATCCTCATTTCAACGTGCCATTTTCTGATAATCTGGCTTCAGTTGTTGCACAATTTGGTATAACACCAACATATATCCTCAACGGAGTGTTAGCACGTTAGCAGTATAGTACATCAGTCTTTATCTTTTTATTATGTATTTGGGCAAAACTATATGATAAGAAGGATCACTCTTCGCGGCGGCATGTAAACGGCGTGTTTCCTTCCCCGCGCGAACACTAGCAGAATATCGGCAGGCCATGATACAAATAAAACAATCATGTTGGCAGGCGAACTTTGACGCGGCGACCATAGACCAGCTCATCCTTATGTCAGATTAATTTTCACGCCTAAAATGTATAATCGAGTCAATATTCGATATAAGGTAATATCGCTATTTTTTAGTTGTGTTGTATTACAAAATAGGAATGAAATATACAGTAAAAATATTGTGCGAAACGTTTAATCAATTTTAAAATCAATCCAAAATTTAATTAAATATTAAAAGATGGGGCAAATTCGAGCAACATTTTCTTCTTGATGTCTTTTGTCAGAATATTAGAATTCGGAAATATGGTGAAAGCATTAACACAAAATCAAAATCTTTTAAATATTAGTTACTACATACCTTGAGTATTGTTATCAATAATAACTAATTAAAAACGTTAACAGATTTTTGAAACAGCCAGTTGTATACAAACTTTATCAAAATATTTATTTGGTGATAATAATAAAAAAAACCATAACGTAAGTTTGACAGGGCGCTGCAAACAATTCAGAAGATATCAATTGTGTTCTTCCAAAGCCATATAGAGTATTAGAGTGCTATAAATAATTTCGTCATAAATTTGATTAAATATACCGCAAACGAAAATATCGTTTATGGCCAGCTTTTATTTAAATTCAACCTGTGTGCGGTGGAGTTCGCTGAGCGTTACCAGGCAACGAAGAAAATCAACGACGATTCCTTTGTAGCGCTCTCTGGCCATTGAGTGGGGCTTCTTGTCGTAGTTAATATTCGCTGCTACAACTGATAAATTTAATGATTTTATTGTGGTGGGTGTGGATAAACGTTTTTCACATACAGTTGCGGGGTCCTCTAGCTCGGGGGTCCCGTATCATTGCTACGGCTGCTACCGCGGTAGCTACGCCCCTGCTGGGTCAGAGCACCACCAAAGTGTGGTATCATCGGCGAACGAGGCAAACTGGCCAGCAATATTAATAGTTGCCAAGTCATTTATACATAATAAAAACAGAAAACAGTAACGACCCCCAAGATTGATGCTTAAGGTACTCCATACACCCTAATATATAACGAATTGCCTTATATCTGGTATGTATGATGTAAGCTATTTCAGGCTTATTTCCGTA
The DNA here is from genome assembly GCA_016904865.1 of Pissodes strobi. Classification (NCBI taxonomy): domain Eukaryota; kingdom Metazoa; phylum Arthropoda; class Insecta; order Coleoptera; family Curculionidae; genus Pissodes; species Pissodes strobi. The sequence goes on from MU181917.1 coordinate 1,898,487, forward strand.
AACCCATAGCGCTGAAGCTTCTCGAGCAGTATTCTACAGTCGTTCAGTCCCTTACAAAGCCCTTCTAGAAAACCAAATATTGCATCCCTACTAATTATATTCATATTTTATGTTTTGGAATTAAAGAAGTCAACCTATGCTGGCAGGAACGTCAAACTGGTGAGAGCAGTTTGATTACGGGGTGACGCCCCCGCCATTGCGAGTTGCCACGGGATGTGGCCCATCAAATCCCATCGTCCTTCCTCAGGCTAGAGAACATCGAAGTAAAAAGTCTGGAGCTGATCAATGACAATTTCTGACAAGAGGGGATGCATTGTATTAGCAGGCAGGAACGTCAAACTGCTGAGAGCAGTTTGATCATCGCACTCTACCTTAGACGTACCCCAAGGCAAGACTCCCCCACCATATTGAACATCAACACTACCATGACAGAAGTACAGTTTCAACACCGTGATATTCGCAAAACCCTTAAAGAACGATACGCAAAAGGCATCAGGACCGGACGGAATACCTGCCATCGTGCTAAAGAACTGGCGCCAACGAACTAACACCCGTTTTTTCCAGGCTTTTTTCTCTGTCTTACGCAAACGGTATTTACTCATTTTCTTGGAAAGTCGCTCGAGTGCAACCTGTACCAAAAAAGGCAAAAAAACACGCCCTCAAACTATCGCCCAATTGCCTTGCTTCCAATAATCTCCAAAGTCATGGAACGTGTAGTCAATCAGCAACTACTCAAGTACCTCGAGAACAACAGAATAATCAGCGATAATCAATACGGCTTTCGCAAAGAGAGATCGACAGGAGATATATTGGCCTATGTCACTCATATATGGAGTAGGGCGATTGAGAACTACGGAGAGTCTCGAGCAATTGCGTTGGATATTTCACAGGCATTCGACAGAGTTTGGCATGGCGGACTGCTCAACAAACTGCCTTCCTTCGTACTGCCTGCCTCTCTCTGCAGCTGGCTGGCCAGTTTCCTTAAGAACCGATATCTACACGTTGCAGTTGATCGACACATCTTAGACACAATCACCATCAATGCGGGCGTACCTCAGGGCGCAATGCTTTTACCAACTCTGTTCCTCCTCTATATTAATGACCTGCTGATCAAAACGAATAATCCTGTTGTAACGAAGTTACTACATTTTTTGGGGAATAGGAGGCACTACGGATTAACTTTCTTATTTTACGTGCTATTGACATAATTCTTTTTCATAAAATATAATTTAAATATGCTAAATTCAATTCTATAAAATATTCCGTCGCGAAAAGCCAGGAAATCGGATTTCACTTTTTCCGTAGTTCTCGTGCAGTACCAGTAGAGCGTCGCGATCTTCGTCGCATCACGTTGCGCGTGAGGTCCCCACCTATCGGCCGGCCGATGACGCGATCGCGGCGATCCCCACTACGGGTCGAGCTAACAAAACCGGGCGGCATCGCGCTAAACAGGCAGTCAGTCCGGAGTCGAGTCAGTCGGCAGTCGAGAGGCAGTCTAGCACCGAGCCAGCTCCAGACAAACCGGGAAGGACCGACCGACCGAGCAGGTAAATATCCGTCGTACCGTATTCCTGGTCCATGATCCTTTCCTATTGGCAAGTGGAGTAATCCCGGCCATCCTGCCTTGGCAAGCGGAGTAATCCCGGCCTACCGTAGTAATCCCGGCCATCCTGCCTTGGCAAGTGGGGTAATCCCGGCCATCCCTATTGGCAAGTGGAGTAATCCCGGCCATCCCTGCTTGACAATCCCGGTTGGCAAGCGGAGTAATCCCGGCCATCCTCCCGTAGTAATCTCAGCTCCCCTATTGGCAAGCGGAGTAATCCCGGCCATCCTGGCTTGGCAAGTGGAGTAATCCCGGCTAAGTATCCTTCCAAACTAAGTCCATCCAGGAACCGTTCTGCTGAACCGACCGTGTCATAGAGCTGGAGCTATTGAGAACCGTATACCGTATTTATCGTAGGGCTTCCGTACCGTATCTACTGCCACACGTACCGTAGGGCTTCCGGACCGCTACAGTTCACCGTATCTAGTACCGCACTTACCGTAGGGCTTCCGTATCGCTACCGTTTACCGTATTTACCGCCATATTTACCGTAGGGCTTCCGTACCGCTACCGTTTACCGTGT
>MU181918.1:0-11048 GCA_016904865.1 Pissodes strobi
TGAGCCCATTTAATAATTTAAAGAGATTACATAAATCTATATAGGTCAAAGACATTTAATAAGGATAGACCCAGCCGTTCATTCATAAAATCCCTCGCCGAGCAATCAAACATTAAGCTTTAAAATGCCATGCGTTGAATAAAGACAGACGATTTTACTTGGAGTAAATGGCAACAGCGTAGCGGGCGATCTCGCCGCGTTGACTTCCAGTCGATTTTTCATCACCAGGGGCGCGCGCGAATGGATTTATATATATATTTTTGAAGTGAAACTTCTTAACACACGCCGGGAGTAAAATTTGAAGGTCGCGACACATGACGAGAGACGAAAATATGAGAATATTGTTATTGTGATATAGTTCACAAGCAAAAAATATGGGATTTTCTCTATTACCTTGTCAAGACATAAGCGAAACTTTTATGAATATATTTTTGTTTCATTTAGGCCTTCCCTTTTTGTTAATTGAGTGGTATATTTAAAAAAACTACTTTTTAACCAAATCCGTTACGATATGTATAAGGCTAGGGCGTTTAAGTTTAAGAAGTTTGACTTCAGATATGCGCACATAATGCACACGCTTTTTTTAAAAATAAAGTTTTAGTTTAGGATTGAAATTTTGAAAGGGAGTTATTTAGGAATATGCAGAATATCTATTTACATTAAACAATTGATAATTTATTAAAAAAATATGATAAACCTAGTTCAAGATTGATTTAAGTTTCAGTAAAAGCCTAATCAAACAAAACCATAAAACGTGATAATTTTGATTAGATTTTAAAACAAGTGTAACATTGCTGAATGAAATGAGACAAAAATAAAGCGTACCGTGTTACTTTGGCTCAATATTCAAAATAATTTTCTTCAGTCGCAAGCACTCAACACAAAGAGGAGCTGTGTAAATTCGATACTTTAACTATATCGTCTATATGCTCTTAGCATAGGCTATATGACTGAATGATTTATTAATCTATAGAAAAAATAAACAAAATATTAGTTAATTGTGTGAAATTTTAAGCTCTTGGTATTTTAATTTTGTAGTAAAAGACTAGGTATATGGTCAATAATTGCTAATTTTATTATTTTATTGCTTATACAGATACCTAACGCAAAAATTTTAACAGTAGTTTGGTCTAAAAAGAAATCAGGAAAACGGCATTTGAATCATAAATATTTTTTAAATGATACTTAAGTCATGGATGGCAAAAAATTAGAGCTATTTAAGAACATTAAAAAAATTAAACGAAAGATCGACGAAAGTACTCTTTAATTTGGAATAGTATATTTCATTACCAGTCCGGAAACTAGGTTTTTCCGGTGCACGGAAGTTGTGCAAGCACGGGAAAAGCTGTTTCTGGACGTGTAATGAACGATATTTTTCATAATTCATCTCTGAAATCAAAACATAAACATAAAATTATTATAATTTTACGTATCCAAAATCATGTCATAATACATTTTGTATTAAAATGTAAGCAAACGTCAAAGTTGCAAGACAAGCAAGACACAGGTATTCATCAAGCGTCGCGCTATGGATATGGGTTTGTATGCTTTGTGGTAATTGAATAGGCAGCTAATTTTGAAGTATTTGTCACAAGTAAGGTCAGAATAAATAAAATAATTTTACTTAAAATTAGACTATTGATGCTAAAATGTACTAAGATTAATCTTGTAGACTGCATCGCTGTATAATTTTAACCCAATTTATTATACTTTATGCTTTTTCTGTGACTAAATAACTGCAAATTTAGCGCTTAAAAATAGGGAGCGGGAAAATTTTCCCCGTGTTTAGCACTTAAAATTAGGGAGCGGGAAAATGTTTCCCGTGCGAAAGACTTTTTCTTTGCTCTACAGAAACGTCGAAAATTATAGTTTTCATAGAGGTATTATGAAAAAATATTTTATCTTATTCTAGTCAAAGAACACCTAAATCTACATACAGAACATAAAACAAACATACAAAAAAACATAAAAACAGAAATTGTAAAATTATGTTAATATTTTAATCAAAATAGTTTTTAACTTTAAACTTATTCATTTTTAAACAAAACAAGTTTAGTATGTATACTTCTACTTCTATTTTTTTTAAGTAAATCGGTTTTTTTCGCAGTTTCATGATGGATCCTAATTTTGAAATAATTTTTTAGCATCAACTTTATTAATTGAATTGAGTGATTTTCAAAAATATCACAATCAAATAGGTGATCACCGAAATAATTAAATATGGATCCATCTAATGATCGAAGTGTATTGGTTATTAAAATATCATTAAGATTTTTCGCTTTGGCATTAAAAATACCTTCAGTTGAATGAAAAAATCTGAAAAATTTTTCACCTGCTTTACATACCTCTATTACTAGATTGCTTGCTTTTAAAAGTTTGCCATAAGTTTTTTTAATTTGAAGTAAGGAATTAATTTCCTCATCTTCCAGTAAGTCAAAGCACTTTGAACAGGTGATACATTTTTTCAGCCCTTTCACCACAAATCCAGCAATATACCCTACAATGTCTTTGACATAAAATGTCCCACTGGTCCCACGCATTCGATGTCAAATAATTGTTGTTCTCCATGTTCGTCCTAATTTCTTCCATATAGGACGTAAACTCCTCAACCTCTTCTAAATTTTCGCCACTATCTGTTTTTGTGATCCTAGAGTTGGATCCACATGTTAATATTGTTATTTCTTCCAGGTTTATAGCATTTCCGGTATTAGGTGCAGCTATTTGACTATGCACTAGTAGCCTTTTATATATGGGTTGTTATTATGTCCACCTCTACTCCTGATCGTTCCAAAAAACAGTTCCAAGTGATCTTGAGATAGCTTGTATGTAAGAATAAATTTTAATAATTCCTTTTCAGTTACATAAATATTATACATTTTTTTCAGACTTTCAATACAAATTAAAAATCCCAGAAACCCGGTCTTTCTTCCACTCTTGACAACTGGGACGTTTTTCAGATTTAACCCAACAATGTAATTTTTAAATGAATCCATATATTCTAGAAAGTCTTTTGCTGTATGTGTTGAGAATGGCCTTTTATATTTATATTTTGCAAATTTATTTCTAGAATTGAAAATGTCAAATAAATTATTAAAATTTAAAATAAAAACCGCAGTTGCTTCAGAGTTTAGAAATTCTTCACACTTTATATCCTTACGAAGATAATGTAACGCTACACTAACACTCCTGCTTAAAGTTTGTACTGCTAGGCGCACCTTCATTTTTTCTCTTTCCCACTGAATATGCCTTGACTTAATTTTTGTGGCTGAGTGTAAACCTTCAGTAGTTTGTTTTTCTACCAAGTATTTAATATAATTCCAATTAATATGGTCTCCATTGCTATCTTTTATATCTGCCTGTGATGCGAAACAATTTCTTACAAGCTTCACCATGTGACAAGGATCTAAATAAATGTAGATATCTTCATTAGTAATAGGGTGTTTGAAAGAAGTTGTAAGATTTTCTGGATCTTTAAAATTAGCTCCCAATTTTTCAGCCATTGCCAAGTTAACTGGCGCACCATCAAATGTAAGTGAGGTGATTAAAACTTTGCTTTCATGGAGAAATTGTAAACACTTCTTTACCAATTCGGCTTTAGCTGATGATCCTAAACCATCCAATAAGAAATACGCAACAGGTATTTTCCAAGAGCCATTAAGGCACACCAGCATGAACACCAAAGCTTCTTTTGCTTCGGGCAGAGTATCCCCTTCAAGATTACTGCCTATGTCTACATAACCAGTAAATTTCTGACCAGTCCACTCCACTTGACGCCTTATGGACATTTCATCCATCACCAGATTGCACAGTAATTGCTTAGATGAATCCTTTTGCTTTTGAATTAATGCTGCAAGCGCTTCATGTGTAAATCCTGGTTTTCCATCTACTGATTTGTACCATTTTGATATGGTAGCCAGATGTGGCAGTGTGTTGTTAAAAGTTTTTCTAACAAAGTTATACGCTCTGGCAGAATAAAATGACAGTGTCAGGGCAAATGATCTTATACTCTCATTGTATTTTTGCGTTCTTGGCCCTTTTAGCATTCTATCAAAGATATCTACTGCGGGTCCAGAAAGCGAAGCCTAAAATACATGTTATAGCAACACTTACTCTAATAGTTGAATCAGAATCTTCAGATATTAATGCCTTTTCCTTTAAATAATCGATTAAGGAAGTAAGATTGGTAATTCGCATTTTCAATCGTCGGACAGTCATCTACAAGTGGTGAATTTTTTTCCTGTGTTTAACAACAGTTGTCTTAATAATATTAAGATTTCTTCTTCGCTTTCTTGGAGTAGAAAAATCCCTACTTGACATGTCCCCTACATAGAGGCTTTTTCTAAAATATAAATTAAAAATCTCAATGATTTTGTTTTTATGTTGTAGATACATTAAATAAGACTTAACTGTCTCACATACCTTTTTAGTTTTTTTTTCTCCCTTTTGCTTCGTAACTACATTGTCAGACACAGAGTTAGATGAGCCACATGAGGTTTCGGTTACCAAAGCAGAATCTTTTCGTTGCTCTGTAAAAAGTACTCTGCAAAAAAATACATAATAATATTATATACCTATATTATATATTATATAAAATTGTTTTTTTATAAATTATTAAAAAGGACCATTTATAATGTGCAGTGTTACAAATTTGACTTACGAGCATTATTATCTCGAAAACGGTAAAAGGTACAGGGTCGGTGAAATGAAAGCAAAGTTGAGCAATTTAATACCCAACAAGATGCCGCTCAGAAAATTATTAAATTTCGACTTCTTTCAGAGATATCCGTAAAAAACAAAAAAAATGCTTTTTGGTTTTTATTTTTTTTGCCATTATTTGAAGAGATACTTTAAAATGAATTTCACATTTTTATTGCCACTTGTTGTCATCAAAACTATTATGGTATTAGGTTTTAAATTTGACGTTTCGTCTTCATAGACCCATCATCAACTTAACTTTTTTTAAATACGGACCGGAATTTATTTATTTTAGATTTTAACAGCTTTTGATGTCTCAAAACCAATAACGTATCGCACTTTTTTTTGGTTTCTACCAAAAAGCTATTTCCCATCTCTCTAATACATTGAGTTGAGTTCTTATGGAAATTAACAATCTGTATTTTTCTTATCATTGCAATTTTTTAGAATATAATTAAATTTTAACATGCCTTGATGGTCCTGGCCCTGGAGAACTTGATAAGTCACTATTGCTCTCTTGGTTCATTTGATGTAACTCATATTCATCACGGAATTCCTTTAAAACATCTTGGTTCCTAAAAAAATCAATATTTTCTTTACTTTTTAGTTTATACAAATATACAAAAAAATTGAGTTGATTGTAAGTTAAAAAAAATTACCGGTAACTTGCACTGGTGCTTGGTATGGCACATGTTTTTTCAATTGGTGGTAAATTATTCAACTCGTCAAGAGAAGCAACAGAGCTAGAAAATAATGAATATATATTTAATTAACTGCACAAAGGTGTCAGGTCATAAATGCAACCCCCTTTAACTTTTTTTTTATTAATTTATTGTTTTAATAATATTACAAAACTAATTTACCTAGTAGAAGATGATTCTTCAAAAAATATATTTGCATTAGGTGTTGGCTCGGCCCCTCGAACAATGTATTTAAGGCCATTGGCCCTAGTAATAATGTCACTTGGATTGAAATGGTCTGAACAAATCTCAGGATTTTTGGCTAAAACTTTATCCTCATCCAACCCCATAGCAGCAAACCATTTTCTACGTTTCTCAGGATTAGTGGGAAACCTAAAACATTTTTACACTAAGGTATTTGTTCGGAAACCAGTTGGCCTGAAAAACTATAGGTATACTTCTATTTAAAGCACCCGCCATAGATTACATGGAAAAGTCTTTCGTTAAACCCTTTATTTAATGTACCGGGTGTTTCACTATAAATGAACCCCCCTTTGACTTTCTCAACTGACATTTTAGAAAAAACCGTTTACAGGGTGTCCCATAAATGCGGGATTAAACAAATTTATATTTTTTTTATATATCATTGCATATATGGATTTTGCGGAAATTTTTAGACATATTTCATAATTTTTTTTTTTTTTATGGCAGTGGCACACACACACTAAAGGTAGATCCTATGGCGCTCGACGAGCGGTGTGTGTGCGAAGATGTTGATTGACACGGTTCTTGAATATTTGTAGGTTGAAATTAGTGGGAAACAGATGTCCTGGAAGTGAGTTCCACAGTGATGCAGTGCGCCAGACAAAGGAGTTCTGGTAAAGCGATGTTCTAGGTGTTTCTAGTTGTACGACGAACTGGTGCGCTCCTGCCGTCTGTCGGGACTGCCTGACAGGAGTTGCCAGGGGCTGGATTATGTGGGCCAAATCCTGGGAACATCTGCCGTGAAAGTATCTGTAAAACAGAGACAACTCGGCCACATGTCTGCGATGTTCCAGACTATCCAGATTCCGGGTCAACTCCGGATCGCCGACGAGACGCACAGCCCTCTTCTGAATGGAATCCAGCAGCTTTAGGGTATGCTTTGGTGCGGTACCCCAGATATGTGAGCAATATTCTAAGCACGGTCTTATTTGCGCTTTGTACAGCAAGAGCAACTGCTGCGGTGTATCCAACGCAATCGCTCGAGACTCTCCGTAGTTTTCAATTGCCCTACTCCATATATGAGTGACATAGGCCAATATATCTCCTGTCGATCTCTCTTTGCGAAAGCCGTATTGATTATCGCTGATTATTCTGTTGCTCTCGAGGTACTTGAGTAGTTGCTGGTTGACTACACGTTCCATGACATTATTGGAAGCAAGGCAATCGGGCGATAGTTTGAGAGCGTGGTTCTCTTGCCTTTTTTTGGAACAGGTTGCACTCGAGCGACTTTCCAAGAGGATGGGTAAATCCATTTTCTGTAAGAAAGAGAAAAAAGCCTGGAAAAAACAGGTGTTAGTTCGTTGGCGCAGTTCTTTAGCACGATGGCAGGTATTCCGTCCGGTCCTGATGCCTTTTGCGTATCTAGTTCTTTAAGGATTTTGCGAATATCACGATGAGAAAACTTGACTTCTGCCATGGTGGTGTTGATGTTCGGTATAGTGGGGAGAGTCTTGCTTTGGGGCACGTCTAAGGTAGAGTGCGATGAAAACATTTTGGCGAGCATGTTTGCTTTTTCTTTGGCTGTAGTCGCCGTGATGCCACGTTCGTCCGTCAAAGGTGGGAGAGACGTTTTTGTAAAGTTGTTACTTACTGCCTTTGCTACCGACCAGAAATTCCTGAAGCCACTGGGGCATTGCAAAAGTTTATTCCTGATCCTTTGATTGTGTTTGTCCTTAGTTTCGTCGATCACACGCTTGCACTCGTTTCTCGCTTCGATAAAATAATTGCGATTTTCAGCGGTCTGATTTTGCTGCCAGTACTTATAGGCTTGCTGTTTCCTTCCTACAGCTCTTTCGCATCTTTTGTCGAACCAGGGCTTTCCTTTTGATGGTAACTTGATGAAATTTGGGATGTATGCTTCCATTCCTGAGGATATTACCTGCATGATCTCTTCGCAGCAGTCTGATGGGTCGTCAGTGGCAAAGCAGACGTCGAGCCAAGGAAAATCTAAGTAAAACTGCCTCAGATCGTCCCAGTTTGCAGAATTGTAATGCCAGATTTTGCGAGGCAATGGTGGATCCTTCTGTATGAGTGGCAATTCACAAACCGTTGTAATAAGTTTGTGGTCGGAGGTACCTAATGGCGGACCAACTGTAACCGTGTACTGGTCAGGATTGGTGGTCAGAAAAAGATCCAGGAGGGCGGCGAATTCGCCCCTCTCTGAGATTCGAGTTGGTTCGTCTACAAGTTGAGTAAGCCCGCAGCTGATGGCAAATGCTTCAGCCTCTCTACCTTCGTTGTCGGTCTTGTTGTGATGTTTGAGCCAGTTGGTGTTGTGGGCATTGAAGTCTCCCAGAACGATTATTTCTGAACTGGGGTGATCGACCTGTATTGAGTCAAAGGTGGTAGCTAGTGTTGAGAAAAAGCTTTGGTAGGCTCTATCGCTCGGAGGGCGATAGAGACAACATATAAACTTGGTTAATCCCTTGGCAGTGAACTTGAGCCACATGACGTCATGGTTGTTCGGTTCGAGTGTTTCCTCGCGGTGACATGAAAGGTCGCTTCGGACAAAAAGGCATATTCCGAATTTATATCTAAATCGGGTATGTAAGTCGTAACCAGGATAGAGGTAGTTCACTGTTGTTGTTGTAGAACATACTTGTGTTTCTGTAAGGGCTAATATGTGTGGTCTATTTTCTTGTAGATGTTGGTGTACCGAATTTATGTTTGTATTTAGGCCTCTTATGTTGCAGAAATCTATTCTAAATTGGTTCAGTATCTTTGCTGTCTGTGAAATGCGGAATGAAGGGCTCCCAGGGCCACCCAGCGCCCGGAGATCCGAATGGCCGGGGAGTTTACCTCCGGAATATTTTGATCCTGGAAGCACCATCATGTCCATATATTCCTACTGTGAGACCCGGGATCACCAGCGCGGAAGCGGAACGTGATTTGGGAAAACCACTTAGCGCTCCCCAATTCTGGTGGGGTGGTCTTTCACCGGACGATGCGAGTAGGCTTATGCATCTACCACCTAGGGCCGCTTCCACTCGAAGCATCGGCCTCAGACTCATTCCTTTGGCGGTCCCTAGTCTGACAGGGGTAAAAATGGGGTTTGTTGGATCACTCCCCAGTGATCAGCTCCAGACTTTGTACTTTGGTGTTCTCCAGCCTGGAGGAGGACGATGGGATTTGATGGGCCACATCCCGTGGCAACTCGGAATGGTGGGGGCGTCACTCCCCCCCTATCCTATCTGTTACTGGTTTTGCAATATTGACAGTTGAAAATCGACAATTTACCAAGTTTGACAGCCTGTAAAATCTAAACGGCTAAAGATAGAGCAAAATGGTTTGCACTTTCCTATCTAGGTTTTTCATAAGCTATCGTTTGACACGAATTTTTTATTTAAGCAGAGGTTAAGAAATTCCGGTTAAATTTAACCTCTGGTGCAAACCATTTTGCTCTATCTTTAGTCGTTTAGATTTTACAGGCTGTCAAACTTGGTAAATGGTCGATTTTCAACTGTTAATATTTCAAAAACAGTAACAGATAGAGGTATAGGACATTATTTATGAAATATGTCTAGAGTTCTCCGCAAAATCCAAATATTCAATAATATATAGGGTGTTCCATTTAAAAAAATATAACTTTGTTTAATCCCGCATTTATGGGACACCCTGTATACAACAGTGCTATGCCATAAAAAAACTTCACTTCATTCCCTTTATTTTTTGTATTGAACGTTTTTTTCTAAAACGTCAATTGAGAAAGTTAAAGGGGGGGTCCATTTATAGTGAAACACTCGGTACGAATGTACCTAGCATTGTTATTAAGGCTAATATTTTATAATCATTTATTATGTATAGGTAACATACATTTTAAATGAAATATGTACACTTATGACACTTACGAAGGTACTTATCTTCTGTCGAGTACTTCTAAATACTACAAGTATTTTTTTATTAAGATCAATGCAATAAATCGAAAGCCATTCTTACTAAGTTTCTACCTACCTATTTTACTTTAAACTGAAATGGTTCATCCTTGCTCGAAAATGTCTGTAACGAGATTTTTTTCTACCCAAGAATTAACCTGTGAAGGTACAGTCGTGCATCTTTCTTGGAAGATTCCAAATAAAGCCCTTAACATTTTTTAAAATTATTTCCCCAAATGTTTACCATAATATCAAAATCAAAGAAATTTCAAATTTTTAAATTGTTGAGGTTAAGTACAAAACCAAAATCACTGACTATATTATTTCTCTGTCGGGTTTATAAGTGGAAAGTTTAATATTTAAAAACGGCATTTTTACATGCATATTTTTTTAAAACAGAGCTTGGTATTTTAAAAACTCAGGAAAAAAGAAGCTAATTTTACAAACTTAACTACGGCACTGACCATTGACAATGACTTACCTGTGAAATGAAACTTCTGGGCTTAAATAGTCCATTTTTCCGCGAACTTGGCATTTCCTCACCATTTTTAGTCCATAAATTAAACGCAAAACACTAATTAAACACTTGTAAACGCTAAATAAACGATATTTTGAACAAAATGTCTGGTGGAGAATTTAGCACTGGCAACACCGATAGTTCTCCGGCGTACAACAACAGTGAATGAAGGTTAATACTATGCCGAATACCATCGATCCGCGTCAGAAGACATTGTTGCCAAGTTGTTCTCTAAATTCTGTCAAATATTAGTGAGAGCGAGAGAAACGGACAAAATAATATCGGTTTTTACTATGAAGTAGTTAGGTTTATGGTTTTATTTAATTACTACAAACAATTAAGAAATAAGTCATAAGTTTAAATAGATAATAATTAAGCAACCACTATCTGGTGGATATTTCTTATGCAAATCTGGCAACATTCCAACGAGGAGATAACAACAGGCGAATAGGTATTTTTAATGTCTGATGGCAGTTTCGGCGCCTTGGCTGGGTCTATCCTTATTAAATGTCTTTGATATAGGTCCTTCTGGTTTTTAATTTGGGCAAATTCAGCAATGTATAAAGGTCCTCATAATTTATGGTTTCAGTGGGTATTCCCAGCTTATAGGCAATGTGTCGAAGAAATTTTCTCTGTACATTTTCCAAGAGGTTAATATGATTTTGATAAACTGGCGACCAGACCATACAACCATACTCTAGTACACTTCTAACCACTGCACAATAGACATCCTTTAAGACATAAATATTGTGGAAATCCTTAAGTGACCGTAAGACATAACCCAGCAACATCCTTCATTGCTTTATTAGAAATTTCCACGATGTGATTGACAAATGTAAATTTTTGATCCAGAATTACACCTAAATCCCGTACATAATGAGCACTTTCCAAATCCATGTCATCAATTTTGTATTGAAATAAAATCGGATTTCTCCTACGATGGAAGGTTATTCATATACATTTATTGACATTAAGGTTTAGTTTATTGGATTTACACCATTCAGTATAGCAGGTGAGATC
>MU181918.1:11058-62253 GCA_016904865.1 Pissodes strobi
AGGTTTAGTTTATTGGATTTACACCATTCAGTATAGCAGGTGAGATCATTTTGAAGTTTTACACAGTCATCCTCCGAAATAATAGGTATGAAAATTTTTACATCATCTGCATAGAGAAAAAAGCAACACTTTAAGACATTTATCAAGTTATTAATATATAAAATAAACAGAAATGGAGACAAATGGCCTCCTCGTGGAACGCCAGAGTCAACAATAATTTCACTTGACAAAACGTTTTTTTTATTTTACCACTTGTTTACGTCCAGTAAGATAGCTGCCCAACAAGGAGTGCAGTAAACCACCCAAACCCACAGCTCTCACCCTAGCAATCAAAACATTGTTGTTCACTTGGTCGAATGCCTTGGAGAAGTCAGTATAGATCATATCCACCTGACAATGACTTTCCAAGGCATCCACCACAGAACATTGAAATTCCAACAAATTTGAAACAGTAGATTTTAGAGAAACAAACCCATGTTGTTGCTGTATAAATGTATGACCAAACTGAGTTGTCAGGGCTCTGGTAATTAGAGATTCCATAATTTTTTGGTATAATAGAAGAAATTGCTCTATAATTAGCTACATTGAACCGGTCGCCATTTTTAAATATTGGTGTAATGTAGCTCTGTTTCCAAACTTTTGGGAAAATACCCAAACTTAACGACTTGGTAAACAGTTTTTGCAAGACTTCAGAGAGAACACATCTGGTATTTTTTTTTAAAGTTAACAGGAATTCCATCTGGACCAGTACTCACATTATTATTTAAATCATTGTTGGAATTAAAAACATCAAGAACACTTATATCAACATTACAGCATTTATCACCAACATTGCATTCAACATAATCTTTACAACAATCATTCGCATTATCCCTAACATAGACCTTGAATGCTCACAAAACAGCTCAGCAATTTCTTCTGGAGAACTTGCGTTTAATTCATTATTTAAGTGCATATTTTTTGGCAAGTCGTACCCTCCTTTTTTTGAATTTACAAACTTCCAGAAATTTTTTTAATGTTAACGTTGTTCTCAATATTAGATATGTATTCCATGTATGAAATTTTAGAGTAGAGTTTGCACTCGGCCCTTAGCTTAGAAAACTTTCTATAATTTTCGAAAGTGCTGCACTGTTTGTATGTTTTGTGAGCCTTCTTCTTATTCATAATCAATTCTTTCAGTCTTTGGTTGTGCCATTTAGGAAACATTGGTGTTACATCTAATTTTAGGTACATTACAGTCTATTGCATAATACATTATATCATAAAATAACTTGATGCTCCTCTCGATATCTGATGAATCCAAAACACTACCCCAATTAATGCTGCTTAGATACAAGTTTATACACATGTAATCACCGTCCTTAAAATTGTAATAGTAGTAATCATATTTAACACACTCCCAACCATATTCATATTCATAGTGAAATGGTCCTCATGTTGGTTGAATTATACACATATTGAAGTCAGTTTTTACAAAGCAAGTCTAAACAAACTTAATTTGGTTTTAATTAACAAGTCTTCACTTCACCTTTGAACAACCATATGTTCATACAGACAACGCCCCTGGTGAAAGTTATAACTGTAAATCCACAAGTGTAAACATATACATTCAAATAAACCTGGAAACCTGGAAGACCCAATACCATGAAGACGGATGAGAATGAGTGAAAGAAAGTTGAAAAATGAAATGGGATCCGAAAACTAGATCGCATGTTATAAAAGGCAGCAAAGAGGGGAGTAATGTGTTAAAAGTTGCAAATATAAAGAAAATATGGCTTTTTGTGTCGGGATTAAGTAACCATTACTGACACAAACACTTAGGAAATCAAGCAATAGGAACGGGTCCTGCAAGCAACGTGTCAGTGTTAACAATTTATCAAACCTAAGAAAACTTACGCCTTACTAGAAGCAAGGTCTGAGAACGTATCAACAACAAGAACTGTGTGAACATAGTTCATCATAATGTCAGCAAGAAATAGAAATCGGCTAATTCAGGAAGCTTGGGCTGATAGGCATATCTATTCTCTGTTTGACTGATCATTGGCTGAGTGAGGAGAATATTGCTGTTCACAATCTGAATGAATTTTCTCACCCTTCCAACACCGCGGTGAAGGCACCGAAATGTGGACGCGAACTAATTTGGACTTTGCTCTAGTTGGAGATACTAGTAATTCCAAATTTAAAAAAGCATTGAGGTCAGTGGATTTTAATAAGAAAGTTTAATATCGATGTA
Organism: Pissodes strobi; assembly: GCA_016904865.1. Lineage (NCBI taxonomy): Eukaryota > Metazoa > Arthropoda > Insecta > Coleoptera > Curculionidae > Pissodes > Pissodes strobi. The sequence goes on from MU181918.1 coordinate 13,292, forward strand.
GTAGTCATTTACAGCGCACCTTTGGATTGTTTTGACACCTTTAGTTGACAACTCAGTTATTACTCGCATTGGCGTTAATAAAGACTTTTTTGGCGGATTATTTCAATGTCTTCTTTGGCTCTAAATAGAGCGGTTGCCAAGGGCTTTTTGATCTCTTTGACGCCTAAGGTCTTAGGGGTGAAGCTTGCGTGGACAATGTGAATTAATCTTGATCCTGATGCCGGATTAATTATAAATAAATAAATAATCTTTATTGCAAAACAAATACCATATGTTTACAATGATGAGAAGTACCGCAACGCGTATTTTAATAACCACCAATTGATCTTAGTTGTTCTGACCACATTGGTCAGAGATTAAAAATTTGTTTTGGTACGACCATCAGCATTCTTTTCGCCTCATAATGCAGATGGGTTTGTTCAGATTTGTTTCTATTGAGAATAGCCTCGCTTGTTAGTAGCATCACTTTAACTGTAAAGTGAAAAATTGAGAGTCTATATTGGGATTTAGGGCAAGCTTTCCTGCCGTTCTTTTCCCCAAATCTAATCCAGCGAACAAGGTGTGCTGGTTTGACAATACCTTTAAGACAATGAAAGAATATCTGTGATTCTTGAAAGAAGTAGAAAAACATATATAATAACTGTCAAAACATTGAAGAATATAGATCTTATAGGAAATATTACAACTCGCCCATAAAAGATGCAAAAAGAAACCCAATTGTAATAATATCATATCTTCAAGGAACCCGCATAGAGGGTTGCCTGGGATAATGTTAATGATCGGAGGGGAAAGTCTGAAACATTACCAATCTCCATTGATGATTTTAATGAGTATTTCTCTAATATCACTCAGAATTTAATTCTCAGGGTGGGCACATTTCACCGTTAGTTTTTAATTGTTTCATAAATGACATTCTTAATTTTAAACAAACAGCCCCAAATACTACTCTTTGCTGATGACTTGAAGATGTTTAGAGCAATTGAAGACTTTACGGACTGATTTTGTTGGAAGGTCATCTCGATAGATTGGCAGAATGGTGTTTGGATAACAGACTTTCATTAAACTTGGATAAGTGTAAGATTATGCATTTCCACAGAAGTACTCAACCAATTTTATTTGATTACCACTAAGGACGTAGGAGTAACCCAGATCTGAGTTTTGTAGATCATTATTACTATGTATGTAATAGAGCATTTAAGCTCCTTGTATTTGTAAAGCGTACTCTGTCTGATTTTGACAATGTTTACTGTCTTAAAAATGTTTACTGCTCCCTTCTGGGATCGATTTTGAAATACTCAAGTAGTGTTTGGTGTCCATTTTATAATGCAGATGGTTTGGAGAAGGTTCAGAAGAGGGTTTTGCGGTTCATTGCATACAAACTCAAAATACCATCTGAAGACTTGAAGACATTGATTATCTAGATAGTCTTCCTTTTTAAAATCGGAAATTGTTTGACTGCTCTTCTCTTCTTGACAAAATTCCTTTCAGGGTGCCACAGAGAAACACTAGATGTAAGAATATGGTCTAACTAGAGTATCAGCATATAATCGAAGTAGACCGATTAGAAGAATGTGTAATTATGGTAATGCCACAAATATTGATTTTGTATCCACGCCTCTTGATGGTTTAGAAGAAAGGCAGAGATGTTTGAATTGTGAGAATTTCTGACTTTAGTTCAATTTTTGTATTTCTTACACACTGTAAATGGTATTACCGTTAATAAATATGTATTTATTTAACAACGAGAAACGTACACGTGTAAATGGTTTGTCTAGCAACCTAACTAAACATATTAAAACCTCATGCTCCTTTAACGAAACTTCTTCTCGAAATGCTTCGATGCTCCTATTTGACTCTGATAGTGTTCTGTCCTTGGAGTTGTAGTTAAGATACCGAAGGCAGTATAGGGTGATGAAAATTGGTATTCTCCAGAGATCTGTCCTGGATCGAATGTTGTTTCTCATGTTTTTCAATGATCTATCATTAGAAGAGTCTCGTGCTGGTTGAGGTTGACGATACGACACTGTGTGTAAGCGGCTCACCGCCAGGGACTCTGAGGGAAGGATATATGACGCACTGGGCAGAGTTATGATTCGCTATGATAGAATGATGTTCCCACTGAGGGAATTAAAGTATAGAGATCAGGCGAAATAAAAGTTCCACTTTATATTGATGAAAATGCATCAGAAGCCACTTTAGTGCTGATAGCTGGGCATCGGACATGCTAGCGACGGACCTCGCAGATCATTACGACCAGTTATTGAAGGTCGGTTTCCCTCACCAGCCCTCATGAATGTGCCCGTTAAGCGAGTTGTAAGGTCGCTGACTGACTAGGGCAAGGTGAGATTTTTTGTTATTGTTGAGAAAACAGACATCTTTTGTATATAATTCACTCAAGTGTTAATAAAAATCTTTCCATTTTTATAGATGAAAAACATCTATCGTAAAAAAACAATCAAATCATAAAATAAACCGGTTTAATGACGATCTAAATAATATGCGTAACTATCTGCACTTTCTCCATGACTTGATTAAGAGTTTTTCATCTCATCTGCAGGAGAGAATAAAGTCCTTCAAATATCTTCATAAAAATGCAATTAAAGATGTCAAGGTAAGCAGGCAAACAATAACAATCAAAAGTGCAGCTAATCGTGTCAAATGCATGTGGAAAGTAATAAATAAATATAGAGCAGTCAAACAAAAGGAGACAAATATCATATCAATATTTCCTCCAATGAATTTAACAATCACTTTGTAGATATAGCCCATAATATACAAAATAATATAAGGTTGACTGAAGTAGATCCAATCCAGACTACACAAATGGTAAGTAACATACCAGAGGAGAAATTTAGGTTTAAGGAAGTAAGTTTCGTTGAGGCAAGGGATGCGTGTTCTTCTCTGACGAGCAAAAACAGTAGAGCCATGCATGGTTTTTAGTGTTGTTCTTCTTAAAAGTATCTTGATATAATCCTGATCCCATTAGCAAGGCTCATCACTTTAGAGAGTGTATATTTCCAGACATACTAAAAAAAGCAGTGGTAACTCCAATTTTTAGAAAGGGAAATGTTGAGGATGTGTCCAATTATACACCAATTTCCATATTGTCAGTTTTTACTAAAGTCCTTGAAAAGTATATGGCCTTAAGGATATGTAAATTTTTTGAATCACACTGTATCTTCACATACTCGCAGCTTGGCTTTTGTCCAGTATTGGGAATACTGGACCTCGTGACGGACATACTGGGGAATTTTAAGGATAAAAGTTTGTTGACAAAACTTTCTGTGACCTTAGTAAGGCCTCCGACTGTGTCCCGCATGACCTGCTTCTTAATAAACTAAATATTTATAACTTTCATCCAGATTCCAGATAGCCTGATTATGATTATTAATACTTTCAACTTTGCTTGCTCTTAAAAGGCGTGATTACAAATAATTCAAATTAAATAAGTTAATTCGTAAGAAACGTCCTATTTTTTTGGTTGTTCCTATTTAGCGAGACCTATACATTGTACATAATACAACTATTTCAATCGATCGCTGTGATTTCGTCTACTGATATATCCTAGTGTCACGAGGCCTTTATAACAAATTTCAACAAAGGATTTTAATATTTCAAAAACAAATACTGTTTTATTCACACTTCAAAATCTAAACCTTTTCAGGTTCTAGTACAAATCAATATCAAAATAAAGTAATGAATTTGGGAATTTTCACAAAATGTGCTACGTCTAATGTGTAACCTTATTTTGCGCAAATCTGCCATATTTGATTTAAAATAACTCAGAAAGGGACACATTGGTCAAAAAAAGTAAAAACGTACTTTATAATTATTGAATGTTTCTAGTGTGCGCTTATTTAGATTTTGCAGTCAACAGCCCATTTGAATCGTATAGTTTTTAGTTATTAGTATGTTGTATTATTTATTTAATTATTTTGTTTGTAGTCAGAGTGTTAAAACATATGATGATTCATTCAGATGTAAAGCCATTTTTGTGTTCCGGCTGTGGGAAATCTTTTAGACAATTATCGCAGTTGAAAAATCATGAAGTTATACATAAACTACCGGAGGATGTAAGTATTTTTTTATTTAGAGGAACAACAAATGTAGAATGAAAGTGAACGCACGTATATAGTCGATTGCAGTTCAATAAGGCGAGACTGACGTTATGGTATTCTATGAACCAAATGAAGAAAAAGTTCCCTAAAAATTTGTTTAATATAGAACTAAAAAAGGGCGACCCACGAACTACTAATTCTTGCAATCATTCATGCCAAACTTAAGTTTAACCTGTATGAAATTTTGGTGCGCGCTTTGTTTGAGAATCAAATAACAGCTATCGTATGTCTAGTATTGTCTAGACAACCCTTGAGGGATTAATTTAACGTAGACTGTAGTAGGGCTTTTTCTAGACATGTAGAATAGTTTTGCATTTGAAGGGTTTCAAAGGGAGTAGTTGAGTTAAACAGCTCTGGGTTTGTACTGATTTTATTCACAAATCTGATGTTCTTAATCTAAATACTATAAAACATATCAGGGTGGCTCAAATCACGGTAAAATTGTTCATTTAGGTGCGTAAAAATATACCGTTTAGAAAGTTTTAAAATTCCGAGTATTTCCGGAAAAAAACCGAAATATTGAAACATCGTTTTATTTTTTTCCTGAGCTTATTTAAAACCTAATTTCAAATTGAAATGCACTTCTGCATTGCCACCTTTCTGCTCTATCCAATGGTGGTATCCAGTTTGAGTTTTTATTTTTTTATTTTTTTTTATAATTTTTCTTTTTCATTTTTTTTTTAATTTGTTTTTTTTTTAATTATTTATTTTGCTTTTGGGGTAGAAAATAAACGAACCTGTTTATTTAATTTTATCACTAATATAATTTTAAATAAAAATAAAGGCTGCAATTTTCCACTTAATACAAAAAACAAAATAAAATATTTTTATAAAATGTAAACGTTTCAAAAGTACCTTAAACTGTTTAAAATTATGCCAATAAGTAAATTCAAAAAGAAATTAAAATAAAAATAAAAAAAAACACATTCATATCAATAACGCCAAAACGATCTGAAAAACGATAAAAAAATAAAGTGCGTATTAAAAAAAAGGTGATGAAGAACCATTGAAGGAGAAACGTCGGATTCCAAACTGGATACCATTATTGAAAAAGTGGCAATGCGAAAGTGCAATTCAATTTGAAATCCGTTTTTAAATAAGCCCAGGAAAAAGATAAAATAATTTTTCAAAATTTTGTTTTTTCCGGATTTCTCCGCAAATACTCAGAATTTTAAAACGTTCTAAACTGCATACTGTTAGGCACCTAAATGCGCAATTTTGCCCTAATTTGACTGACACTGTATCATTTACGGTTTTTGAGATTTCCATACATAGACCCGAATTCGAGCCACCCTGTTCAGGGTTATCCAACGAGGACTAGACAAGGCGATTTTTTGACTTTCCCTGTACTTTTATAAAAAAAAACTGAAATAGCCATCTTATGTAATTTTCTCCCGCGAATTCGGATATGTTCAGCAAAAAACAATTGAACATCAAGCAAAAGTGCTAAGGGTCACTTTGATATTTTTTTAAATGGAACACCCTGTATATTATTACATTTTTGGACTCTCTAGAAAAATCTAAACACATTTTGTGTCTAATATCCTATACCTATCTTTAGCTGTTTACCAAATATTGACCGTTGACAGTCGGGCATTTTGACACTTTGACACTAGAGAGTCCAAAAATGTAGTAATATACAGGGTATTCAATTTAAACGAATATCAAAGTGACCCCTAGCACTTTTATTTGATGTTTAATTGTTTTTTGCTGAACATATCCGAATTCTCGGGAGAAAATTACATAAGATGGCTATTTCAGTTTTTTTTATAAAAGTACAGGGAAAGTAAAAAAATCGCCTTGTCTAGTCCTCGTTGGATAACCCTGTACATGTATAACAAAATGCTGACGTTATATTATTTAATTGTTACACACGGCAACCTCCGTGGCATTGTGGAATTTGCTTTGATGCATTTTCCTGGATCGACGTATAGACAGAATGTGGTTTCAGCAGAAGCAATATGTCAGCGTCTTGTTTGAAATTAGTAAATTTATTTTTGTTGGGAAATAATTATACAGGACGTCAAGATATGGCTAATGTAGATTTGACATTCTGGCGGCCGACATTGTGATGGTCCCCAATAGCTAGGCTTCCCCAAACAGTTCTATATATTTCTGCTCCATAGATAAAACACTAAATTCGGCTCTAATCGTGTCAAGGAACCGTCACCTTGTCCCATAACTGAAGGTGTGGTTTTTTCTTCTGCATTCGGACTGCTGGACGGCTTTTGCTCGAACTTAAATTCCTTCTCGGGCATGATTGGTGTGATTAGTACCCCTGATGGGTGAGTTTGGACTGTGATCCCGTCGGAACGGCAGAACAGTGCTTGTATTTGCTGCTTTAGTTTTCGCCGCTGCTTTCGCTGACCCTTGTTCAATTCCTTTCTTGCCATGTTGGTAACGAATACTTTAATTGCGGCGCAACGTTCTGTTTTATAGCGTTAATTAGTTTGTTTAGTAGATTTCTAATTTGATCATGTAGTTTCAGCCAGCAAGCGCGTGTAGGTTTGAGAACACTGCCAGGCTGATGTGTGCATAGGAGTGGTTATTGATCTTGGTTGCGGTTGGCTGGATTGTTTTAGATATGGAAGGTGTCTAATTCTATATCCCGATCCACCTTTTCGCTATTTGGAGTTGTGGTGATTTTTTTTTGTGTTTGTAATACCATAGTCCACTGATAATTACAGCTAATAATGTTACTGCAGATATCGCGGTGCTGCTAATTACTGTGTGTGTCATTGAGTGAACTCCATCTGGTCTCTGTCAATTGGTGGTCGATTTCTAATTCTTCCTCCATGTGTTGCTACTGGAGCACAAACGTATACATCGTGGTCTATCGTGATGAGGTAATGGAAATATTGTTCGCTGATTTCAAGATAGAGCTATCTTTTGTAGTTAACAGCAAGTTTGTTGTTAGGTACATCCAAGATTAAGTATGCCTTTGGCGTGATCTTTAGAGGAATGGGTGTTCATGTTGAGGAAATCGTCAACCTTTGTTATAAGGAAGTATCGAAACACATGGATAACTGTTTTAGTGCGATGGATGCTCGTCTTTGTGAGTGGAAACCTCACAATTTGTAGGTTTGATGATAACTCTTTGGATATTGCTTGCTCAGTCTCGATTGGAGATATCAGCTCCAACAGGTAGCTTCGGTGATAGTGTACATCTAACAATCGCTGATGATATTCTAATCTGTTATCAATATAATTGGATGCTTTTTGATAACTGCTTAGAAGGTGGATATTTAGTAGGTTTTTATCTACTGTTTGATACCAATGGCCTCGGTTGTCTCGTTTATCTTTTCCTGGAATTGTCTGAGTTGGTTGTTAATTCTTGTTTCTGTGTTGTTAAACTTGGTTAGAGCGTGGAGCATTATTGTCTTTGATGGATAGATGCCTTAATTAGCTCTGTTTGATTCTGTTCCAACTTGTCTATATCCAGGTAGACTTTATTGTTTACTCCGAAGAGGGAGGTGAGCAACTTCCCAACTAGATCTCGTTTCTGCCCTTTGGAGCTTGTGTCTTTCATTCCCTTGTCCATCCATTCCATTTGGCATTGCTTTTCTCGTAGGTGGTGAATTAGCGAATAACATTGTGTGTCTGTGTTTATATTTTTTGTGGCGTTGCCTAGTTGATATTTATCAAACTTCACTTCTAGTCGGAATATGCATGACCAACCATTTCTATATACAACCCTGGAGGTGGTTAATATACCGTAAATTTTTGTGCCGTTGACTTTTGTAGTGAAAAATTATTGCTGTTTTTCTCCATAGGTAGGTACCTTTGTTTCTTGTATGTTTTCTGGTCGGTTCTGGCTGCGTGGGTATATGTATTACTTGTGTATAGGACGTTTCCTCACATTTCCTCCTGGCTTCTGGATAGATACGATAGTTGGTACGTGTAGTACCACATTGTCTACAGTTCACGTCTGTTATTCTTGCCAGATGCCATTTGCTTGGGTTGACGTCTCGATCTTTTACTAGCACTACTTTCCTGACCCCAGGTGTTTTGTGTGACGTCTTCCATTTGTACTTCTGCTGGAGTTGGTTTCACAAGAAGAAGGTACAAGATATGATCAAGACCTCCATCATTTCCATAGATCTACTTAGATCTTCCGTACCAAATTCTATCTTTCATTTAAATTGTAATTAATGGTTGTGCTGATAGGGTCTGGAAACTCTACCATGGAACTTCCAATTTAAAAATGTCCTGGTGTCAGCACGGGATCACTTGTATCGTTACTTAGAGTACACAGTGGCCGAGAATTTAGACAAGCTTCTATTTGATCCATAAGCGTTGTCATTTCTTCACTTGTTAGGCAAGTCTTGCCGATCACCCTCTTCATGTGATACTTCATAGATTTGAATTCAACTTCTCATAGGCCTCCGAAGTGAGGCGATGCGGGGGTATGAATTTTCACTGTGTTCCTATGTTTACTAATTTGTTCTATGCTGGAGGTCTTGACCATATCATATGTGCACACTGTCCTCGTCTTGCAACAAATCGTCGAAAGGCTGCCAAAAACGTATCTGCTGACATATCGCTGACCACTTCTATGTGAATTGCTTTGGTGGCAAGACAGACAAATATGACTAGGTATTCTTTGTTTGCCTCTCCTTTTAGTGGTCTTAATTTGAACTGGATTGGCATAATCCACACCAGAATATAAAAATGAGCGAGGGAGTTAGAGTTATTCTGGCAAAGAGAAGGTGTCCCATTAATTGTTCTGTAGTTTCTGCTTTATAGCGGATACATTTGACACATTTTCCGATTAATGGTTTGACAGCTCGCCTTGCATTGACGGTACAGAATTGCTTTTGTGTCTGTGCCAATGTCGTTTGGTTCTCTCCGTGGAGAATTCTGCTGTGTGCATCCATTAGTCAAGTGACAGTTGTAGACAGTTTTCGTATGGCAATTGTGAGTTTCCGAGGCGTCCTTCAACTCGTAGAGTGCCTTTGTCATCCAGGAATGGGTTGAGACTCAAGATTTTGCTTGTTTTCTTGATACCGATTTGTTTTTGCAGCACCTTAATTTCTTCGGAGAAGTACCTCCGTTGTATATTTCTCACGATCTGTTCTAGTGTATCTTGGAGTTCTGGTACTGACAGCTTGTTTGTATTATTTTCTTTATTTTTTTAAATACTGATAAATCGTCATAGTGTTGAGAATCTGGCTACTATTTCAACCTCTTCTGGATGTTTTATGATTACAGCGTGGCAAGTCATATTCGTTTCCTCTAGAGGAGTTTTAATGATGATATTTTTGCTGATTACGGTTTTTGACTCTTTTGTCTTGTCCATTCTAGGCCTTGCCACCACAATGTATGATTTGCTAACTTTGAGCTCTCCATTCCTCTAGATACGACGTCGGTTGCGTTTTCTTCACCTCTGATATGGTCACCTCTTATCCATGACAGTGCAACCATGGAATCTGTCCCAGCATAGACCGTCGTCTGGTTAAACAGCAGTGTTTCTAGTGTTCCTTTCATTATTTTAGCTGATAATAATGCTGAACATAGTCTGGATAATGTTGCTTTCGTTTTTATTGGTGCTGCTACTTTTGATTTGGCCATTAGCAGTGTTATCTGGAAACCTTAATTGTCATCTATTGGCACTTTTATATAGATTATGCTCCATATGCCTTTTCAGATGCATCGCAGAATCCGTGCTTAAGGTTTGCTTTGTCCAACGTGGTATTGAAAATGTTTTCTACTTTTCTCAAGTCTTCTTGAAACGTTTTCGACTTTGTTTGAATTTTTCCAGGAATTTCGTCGTCCCATTTTAACTACTGCAGCCAAAGATCTTGTATTAAGAGTTTCGACTTTATTACTACTGGAGAGAGCCACCCCAGTGGATCAAATAGCTTTAATACTTCTGACAGGATTGTCCTTTTGGTTACTTTGGTGGTTGTGGAAACACTTGCTTTGAACCTAAACGTGTCATTATGTGCCCAGTGTATCCGAAGGGATTTTTGGATGTTTTCCTGCGTTATCTCGAGGTTTTCTTGATTTTTTAGGCTAATTTCGATTGATTCGATTATTTCACTGCTGTTACTTGACCATTTTCTTAGGATAAAACCTCCTGATTTGAACATGTTAATTAATTCTGTTTAGCTTTTCCGTCTCTAATTGTATCTGCGCCCGATTAGAGATCATCGACGTAAAAGTCTTGCATTGTGACTGCAGCTGCTTTTGGATATCTAGTCTTTTCATTTTGTGAAATGTCCATCGCAGTAGAATGTCTGATAGTTCTGTCTGAAGTCTAAGTCCAGTATACATAGTTTCATTTAGATTTAGTCCATTTGATGTTTTTGATGATGCGTCAAACACCGACTTAGTGTTGTTGTATTTGATTCCTTTATAACTGATTGATGGGGAATATAGTATTTTGCTATTTTGGCTTAACTTTGAACTTTTTCCATGTCCCAAGGTCTGATATTCTTGCATGAATTGTTTGTATTCTTGGCTTAAATTTTCTTTTCTGACGAATTGTTTTTCCAGCTGAATTTATCTAGCTGCTTCTCGATTTTTTGATACTGCCAGGTTGACCTTCCAGTTCATTTAATAGTATTCTGACGGTGTAGGCGCCATCAGAATTTCTGACTGTTCACAAAATTGCTCTGCTTCTGGAAGCTGCCCTTGTTCTGACACTTCTTCAATTTCCCAGAATATAGTGAGCTGTTTCGGCTAGTGTTGTTTATCGCCCCCCAGACAAGACCCATCCTAGTTCTGTGTTTTGCCCAAGAATACCATCTTCTGTCTTCTGTCCGGATTCCTTCTAGCATGATCTCTCCATACCCCTTAGCTCCTAGGATCATGTCAATAGGACCAGGTCGGGAGAACGTAGGATCGTCGCCTTACTTGACTGTGGGAACGGTAGGTTGTTTCTTTTTTGGATTTCTGTGTTAGACGGGCGACAATCTTCTTCTGGGTACGCCGTTTGTTCGGATCAGTGTGATTCCGCTGTACTTTTGATAGGACGGGTAGCAATCTTCTTCTGAATGCCCCAAGCACAAGGGGCATTCAGAAGAAGACTGCTACCGGTCCTATCGATAGATTGTTCGGATCTCGGTGTAGTTCCGCTGTATTTTCTTTGCTTGAGCCGGCAGTAGTCTTCTCTGAATGCCCCGTGTGCTTGCTTGATAGATTGTTCGGATATCGGTGGGGTTCCGCTGTGGTTTCTTTGTTTGAGCCGGTAGCAGTCTTCTCTGAGCGCCCCGTGTGCTTTGCTTGATAGATTGTTCGGATCTCGGTGGAGTTTCGCTGTATTTTCTTGTCTGGTTACTTCTCGACGGTACCCTGTATACCGCGTTGCTGGCTCGAAGGACCAACTTGTCATCGCTTCGTTTGAAATTAATATATTTATTTTTGTTGCAAAATAACTATACAGGGAGGCAATAAATGACTAATGTAGATTATACATGGTATTTTATCACGCCAACGACGAAACGTATTGTCTTGTTCCAAAATTGTTTAGTAATATCGCTTCAATGCAAGCGTTTTTTTGTCCTATATCGCCTGGTAGCAAATTCTATTGCTTTGCCTAAATTAGCAGAAACCAATGGGCCTTTAATACAACGTTGACCGTTTTGCTGGCTGTGGAGGTGATGAACGATAGTGCGCGCCAGTGATAAATACTTGAACTTTAACAGTCACGTCTTATATATGTAATATCATTGTTGAAACATTGGAGTTCGCAGATGTATTATTAGTTGTAAAAATACATAAAAAAAAACGGTGTGTGCTTAAGACCACACCACAGAAGTGAAAATCTCAACAATGCGAGATTAATCTCCGATCATGGTCCATTTTTACATCTTCAAATCGTTTTAAATGAGATTTCACGCAAATAAATTTACTTAGTTGCCACAAAAACTATACGCATCGATGTGCTAAATGTAAAATTGCCTCCGATGGCGATAAAATGCCCACGTTTTCCGATCCTGATCCGTTTTCCTGCTTCAAACTATGTTCAGTGAGAATTCAGGCTAGTTGCCTAAATGTATAAATCTACATATTTTATCCTAAACGACATGCCAAAATATTGCAAGACATATTCCTCCAAATTTCCCATAAAGCATCAAAAACAAAGCTATCTATTCAGACCTGCAAAATTGCCGACTTTCTGTATGTTTCAATTTAACCTAGATTTTGTCGTATTTCTCGATCTCGTACAGAAATAGAACTTTTTGTAGCAGAGATCCCGAGGTTTACGGATCTGAGATCGATTTCTTGAAAATGGCCCTGCGTTCGCTGGCACATACGTTTAAAGTAGATTTTTCAAACTAAAAACCAACACATTAGGATTTTCAGTCAGAGTGATTTGGTATGTCTTTAATGTATGAAAGTTTGGTTGCTCCAGGTTATTCGGGTTTTCAATAATAAAACATAATCATATCGCAAGTGATCCCATATTGTATTTGGTAATGTATAAAAATGCTACTGGGTTCGACGATTACACCAGATGACACTTAACGGATCTTGCACATAGCGAATTGAAAACGCGCGATTTTTGCAGGTCCGTGAGGTTAGCCCCCAAAGTATGTTTTTTTCCTTGAAAATTTCAGGATAGTTAGTGCTTCGTTAGTGCTTTTTAGTGCTTCAACAAGTTTCGTTAGTGCTTCTTTTGTTTTCGAGATATTCAATTTTATTTTATTTCAAGGTCAGCAGCCCAGCCGTCAGCCCCCAAAGTATTTAGGATTGGGTCAAATTTGTCGTTATTCTTTAGTGCTTTGCTAGTGCTTCAAGAAGTTTCGTTAGTGCTTTTTTGGTTTACGAGATATTCAAGATTTTAAATTCAAGATAAGCCCCCAAAGAGTTAAGGATCATTTTTTAGTGCTTTTTAGTGCTTGGAAAAGTTTTGTTATTGTTTTTATAGTTTACGAGATAAGATTTTATATTCAAGGTCAGCTCCCAGTGTTTAGGATTGGGTCAAATTTAGAGTCATTCTTTAGTGCTGCGTTAGGGCTTTTTAGTGCTTCAAAAAGTTTTTTTAGTGCTCTTATAGTTTACGTGATATTCATGATTTTATATTCAAAGTCAGCTCCCAAAGTGTTTAGGATTGGGTCAAACTTAGTGTCATTCTTTAGTGCTTCGGTAGTGCTTCAAAAAGTTTCGGTAGTGCTTTTATAGTTTACGAGATATTCAAGATTCTATATTCAAGGTCAGCCCCCAGTCTTTAGGATCGGGTCAAATCTAGTGTCATTCTTTAGTGCCTCGTTAGTGGTTTTTAGTGCTTCAAAGAGTTTCGTTGGTGCTTTTATAGTTTACGAGATATTCAAGATTTTATATTCGAGGTCAGCCCCCAAAGTGTTTAGGATCGGGTCAAATTTAGTGTCACTCTTTAGTGCTTCGTTAGTGCTTCAAAAAGTTTTGTTAGTGCTTTTATAGTTTACGAGATATTCAAGATTTTAAATTCCTGCACAATGACGACTAGCAGGTGCAGGTGCAGGTTCCACATGCAAATATTTAATGTGTATCTTAATCTGGAATATCACGTAAACCGAAAAAGCACTAACGTAACTTCTTGAAACACTAAAAAGCACCAAAGAATGACGCCAAATTTGACCCAATCAATACTTTGAGGGCTGACCTTGAAATAAAATAAAATTGAATATCTCGAAAACAAAAGGAGCACTAACGAAACTCTGTGAAGCACTAAAGATTGACACTAAATTTGACCCGATCCTAAACACTTTGAGGGCTGACCTTGAATATAAAATCTTGAATATCTGGTAAACTATAAAAGCACTAACGAAACTTTTTGAAGCACTAAAAAGCACTAACGAGGCACAACATAATGACTTTATATATGACCCGGTCCTTAACATTTTAGAGGCTGACCTTGAATTTGAAATCTTGAATATCTCGTAAATCAAAAAAGCACTAACGAAACTTCTTGAAGCACTAAAAAGTACTAACGAAGCACTAAAGAATGACGCCAAATTTGACCCAATCCTAAACACTTTGGGGGCTGACCTTGAAATAAAATAAAATTGAATATCTCGAAAACAAAAGAAGCACTAACGAAACTCTTTGAAGCACTAAGAAGCACTAAAGAATGACACTAAAGTTGACCCGATCCTAAACACATTGGGGGCTGACCTTGAATATAAAATCTTGAATATATCGTAAACTATAAAAGCAATAACGAAACTTTATAAAGCACTAACGAAGCACTAAAAAATGACACTAAATTTGACCCGATCCTTAACACTTTGGGGGCTAACCTTGAATTTAAAATCTTGAATATCTCGTAAACCAAAAAAAGCACTAACGAAACTTCTTGAAGCACTAAAAAGCACTAAAGAATGATGCCAAATTTGGCCCTATCCTACACTAAAAATTGAATATCTCGAAAACAAAAGAAGCACTAACGAAACTTTTTGAAGCACTAACGAAGCACTAATCATCCTGAAATTTTCAAGGAAACAAAACATACGTTCAGGGCTAACTTCACGGACCTGATTTTTGCCACCGGATGACATGCGACAAAAATACCTATATAAACGTCACAAGAATAATTATTGAAAATGCTAATCCATAGTTGTTTATTTATTTTATAAGTTTAGTTGAAAATTTTGTTTCTTTTTAGATACCTACATGGTCCAAAGTAAAGAAATGTGATAAATGTGAAAGGCTTTTTGCCAACTCAAAATGTCTAAAAACGCATATCAAAACAGTACATGAAAATATCAAGCCTTTTATTTGTAATATATGTGGTCATAAAAGTTCTAGGAAGGCAATGTTAGAGGTATATATATGTTTTTACTTTTCCCTATTTTACAATAAAGAATTACAATAATAAATTTTTAGAATGGAAAATTTATATTAAGAAAATAAATTCTCGAAATTCAAAATATTTGTATATAAAAATATTATTATTATCTAAGGTAATGGTACTCTACTTGATTAATCAACTGCTTCGAATTTAAGGTGTTTTTGCACTAATTCGATCAGTAATAAGTTTTTAGCTAATGCAAATAATTTTTTTCTTCAAACGTCAGTAAATCCGTCATTACTCGACTGTGTAGGCGGCCGTGAAGTTTCGTTTTTCCTCCGCCGGAGCTTTACTTTTCACTTTTCCGCCGGCGGAGGTAAAAGTGTTGTCATAGCAACATAGATACAATACAAACAGACAACAAAATAAGCGTCAACAACTCAAGATTTATTAAACTACAATTTGTATTTATCACTCAATTTGTGACTGCATTTCTAAAAATCACTAATTTAGGAACAAATTGGTTATTATTTAATCGAACTTACTCAATAACTGCTTATCAATACGGAATTAAAACGCAATCGGAGACGCAATCTTAAAAAAATAATTATTGTTGACAGTGTCCACTGACAGCTTTATGTTACATTATATTCACCGACACCGGTCTAAGCAAGGCCACCTACGACCGTGGTCTAAGCCGCCTTGCGAACCCATTTATCTTTAATAATAATTAGATATTATTACTATTAAAAAGAGATGTTTTTGCATTAATTTGTCGACATTTGAAGAAAAAACAGCATATTTTATTTGGAGGAAAAGTTACTTTTCATGGCTTGCTCTCTATTACCAGCCTCACTCCGTTCGGCTGTTAAACACGAGCGCGCCATGAAAAGTATCACTTTTCCTCCATATAAAATAATATACTATTAGTAATCATGGTAAAATAAAAGTAATATGGGAGATATTAGGACTTTATTTATCTGGATATAAACATAAGAGATTAAAACTGAACAGGATGTGAAGGAAGCTATTTTGCATTATTTAAGCTTTAAAATTTAGTAATAAAATAACAGGACCAAATAATTAAATTATTATTAATTGTATCACTTAATTGGGAATCACTACTACCCAGTACTATACAGTAAAAAACAATTACGTTTTTATTGAATTACAGCTACATGGAAGACTTCATACCGCATCAAAACCCTTCGAATGTAAGTACTGCGAATTCAGAACAGGAGATCCTAACTGCCTCAGGAAGCATTTGATGAAACATCTTGGGGTAAGTGAAAAAATCTTTGTAGCATGACTAAATTTATAGACACATTGCTACAGATATCTTAGGTATATTTTCTTAACGGAGTCTTAATTGATTGATTTAATTTTAGAAAAAAGAAAATATAAAAAGTACGACAGACTTCACACACATTGTTTCAACAATTCTGCCATTAAAAAAATCGTTCAGGTTGTAGTAAGCCTTTTCGAAAAATATTTGTTTTGTTTGCTTTCGCAACCGTTCAGTGCATGGTAGTTTTGTCAACCGTAAGGGGAGATGCCTCTTGCCTTCATAAATTATGAAACTTCTAATTAGTTCGCGCGTGGAATGGACAACCCAAGAGTATGAGTGTGATATAATATGTTGCCCACCTATAGACAGTTCATTCTTGCATTTTTTTTAAATAAGGCAATCGTCTCCAAAATAAATATACAACACAGAGTACTGACAAATAACTGACGACATGATTTGCGGATTCCTCCACCATACATATATATATTATGCAAAACAAACAGGGATTTGAACAAGTAGTGAGTACATGAACCCAAAAACAAATACCATATCTAAGGTGGGACTCGAGCAATGCAAAATAAGAACTTCTAGTGATGGAAAAGTTCAAACTGTTCGAAATTACTTGGAGGGCATAGCAACTACAAGATATCTTACTGGACACATTCAATATACGATCTTCAAACTTGAAAGAATTATCTAGTGATAAGCCCAGACGATTCTTTATGTCGGGTTAGTATGGGTTGTTGATTCCAACAATCAGTTGGTTCTCCAGATAAATATCTTCCACTTCGCACTTATTAAAATCCAAAATGTTGGTTTTGGAAACATTACATGATAAAGAGTTCGCATCACACCACGGCTTTATCCTTATCAAATCCGTCCTTACATTGGATTTGAGACGATCGACATCCGAATCATGCCAGAGAATGGTGGCATCATCGGCTAATATGGTGAATTTTGCCGCTATCGAAATGTGTGAAAGGTCATTGACATAAATCAAGAATAGAAGCGGCCCCAATACAGAACCCTGGGGAATGCCGGCCACAACACTCAGTCCATCAGAGTTGCTGCCATCAAACAAGTCGAACATGCTTAGAGAAATACGATGGAAACCACTCCAACGTCATGCCCCTAAATCCATATATCTCTAGTTTCATAACCTTATATTCTCTTCAAATGATTGTAACGGAATATATGCTTATTCCGCTACACTAAAATTGCGGTTCAATTGCAAATGATTCGCGATATTTAATATTTAAGTCGCCAGTGACATCTATTCACGAATGGGTTTATTTCGTGCGAATAACGATTTTAGAAGCACAGTACGCTATTTTGTATCTACAATTCGTGAATTTTACTATAGATTACTATATTTAATAGTGGGTATTTCTATTACTTGACGCTACGTGGTTTATAGTGTTAATTACATATTATAAATTAGCCAATAAAACATCGGCAAGCATAATTTGTCCAACGTCTTGAATTTTGAACACGAGATATTTTATCTTGTGTTAAGACTTTGACGGGTAAGCGTATCTTGCAATATATTTAACTAATTCTTTACTTTTTAAATACATAATTAATATTTGTTTATGATTCGCTTAGTCTTATTTGACTAAAACAAGAATTTTGCATTTTTATATTCCACTTTTAATTAGCTTACATCTTCAATATTTTTTAATTATTGTCGTGACCTTTTGGCTAATATTACCGATTTATTGGTAAATATTTGCGTCTCTCATTAATCAAATTCATGTAATTTGAAAGAGGCTTAGTCCAAATTTAGGGAGACCGTAATTATTTTATCGTTCAGTGGTCACGCACATTATTTTACGTATTTTAATTCAAATTGAACAGTATTATCTGGGTTAATTCTCGGGGTAAATTCTATATATTCCTGGAAAGGTAGTAAATTGAATTTTCAGTAGAATTTCTCCTAATTTTCCCTCATAGTATTGCTGGTTTTAATATTTTTTTATTTCTTTTCAGGCTCATTTAATTAAGTTTTCAGTTTATTTGTTACATCAAGTATATAACTACTAGCACTCGCCCTGTCTAGTCTCAATCTTGATGTACCGACATTACTTTGTATTTATGAGAGGTTAATCTCGCATATGTAAATTTATCTGGTTTTATATGTTATCTAAATTTCTATCTCGAATGCGAGGTAGTGATTATATTATCTTTATATCTTTATCTTTAATTAAATTAAATTTTCGTTTATGTGCCAAGGGCCTAAATAAAAGTAATAGTAATTACTTATTTTGAGTTATAAGACTCGTTGTTAGAGGTTGTACCTCTATTTCTCTATTTATTATCAAATTCAAAGTTACCTTTTATTTAAAGTTACCGAGAGTCACTGAATTGGAACGTCATACCATTATTTTCTTTTGAACTTTAAATTTCAGTCATCATTTTCTTTTGAATTTTATATTTTAAAGTAAAGAAAAGAATATCTTGAGTAACAGTTATTATTTATAATTTTTGTTCATTGTCTGCTCAAATTAACGTTGTAATTTAAGTTTCTGATTATATCTGCTTTTACCAGTGAATTTTCAATTTGTAGATTGCTTCATCATATGTTTAACATTGTCACTGATGTTCACATGATATTTCCTTGAATATTATTTAATTAGCAATATACATTGATCTAAGACTAGTTTATTTCCTCTTGCATGTAACTCAACACCCCCGAATTGGCCGAAGAAAACACCATGCTTGGCAAGTTAAAATAGTGCCCGTGAAATAGACTAGTAAGCTGATAACTTTGCTCTTATGGTGGGAACTGAAGATGAGCTACAGTACTACATACAAATTGTATAGATTTATGTCAAAACCAGCAAAAAATTAGAAATGGAAATATCTGAATGAATTCAACGTCAACGGCGAGATCATGCAAATCGAATAAAACCAAACCGTCTAGTAAAATTGTCAAGATGAGCTATTTACTCTTAAAAAAAGTTACCTGACTGGTGACAGACCCCTAAAATGACGGTGGCCAGCTGGGCGTTCACTTCAGGAGAAGGTCGAACAGAACAGAATAAATTGAATCTTGCCATACAAAAATAGCATTATTAATGTATTGCTAGTATATCGACGTGTTCTTATTATTCTAATTTCTTGTAGTTTCTGCAACTAATTTTTTAATAATAATGATTTTTTTTATTTATATAGTTTCCTTTTCCAGGCTGTTACATATCAATGTCCGTACTGCGAATATAGTTGTATACAGGCTGGATCGATTAAGAGTCATTTTATACGCAAACATAAAGATAAGACATGCGTTTATTGTTGTAAATATTGTTCTTACACCACAATTAATGAGACGGTTTTGAAGGCACACGAGAAGAACCACGAATCATTATCCAGAGGTAAAAGCCCATTTAGCATAATACACACCTGGTAATCATCCACTGCATTATATTTATTATTTATTTCTTTACAATACATAAAAGGAAATCAATTAATGAAGTTTAATATGTACAGGGTTATCCAACGAGGGCTATAGAAGGCGACTTTTTGACTTTCCCTGTACTTTTATAAAAAAAAAAACTGAAATAGCCATCTTATGTAATTTTCTCCCGCGAATTCGGATATGTTCAGCAAAATACAATAGAACATCAAATAAAAGTGCTAGGAGTCACTTTGATATTTTTTTAAATGGAATACCTTGAAGTATATTACTACATTTTTGGACTCTCTACAGAAATCTAAACACATTTTGTGTATAATATCCTATACCTATCTTTAGCTGTTTACCAAATATTGACAGTTGAAAGTCGGGCATTTTGGCACTTTGACAGGCTGTAAAATCTAAACCGCACGAGATCAAAGAAAACGGTTTGCACATTCCTATCTTGGGTTTTCATAAGCTATCGAATGATAGTAACTTTGTATTTAACCGGAGGTTTAAAAGTTCCGGTTAATTTTATCCGCAGGGTAAATTCGAAGATCTGTCATTCGATAGTTTATGAAAACTTAAGATAGGAATGTGCAAACCGTTTTCTTTGATCTTGTGCGGTTTAGATTTTAGAGCCTGTCAAAGTGTCAAAATGCCCGACTTTCAACTGTCAATATTTGGTAAACAGATAAAGATAGGTATAGGATATTATACACAAAATGTGTTTAGATTTTTCTAGAGAGTCCAAAAATGTAGTAATATATAGGGTGTTCCATTTAAAAAAATACCAAAGTGACCCCTAGCACTTTTATTTGATGTTCAATTGTTTTTTGCTGAACATATCCGAATTCGCGGGAGAAAAATACATAAGATGGCTGTTTCAGTTCAAAAAATCACCTTGTCTAGTCCTCGTTGGATAACCCTGTACATATCAATCCAGTTAAGAAAAAGAATGGTCATGCAATTCATCTCTATGACAATCATTCGTGCCAGTTTTCAAGTCTGATCACTTTATTCGTAGAATAGTTAGTATGGCTACAATTTCCTTAACAATCATCATAGTGAATATTTGAAAAATAAAGTTGTTTGTGTTCTATGTTGGGGTTTGGAACCTTCGGCAACATGCACTAAAACAGAGTTTTATCCACAATACCGAAACAGAATTTTTGCACTCGACGCGCGTTTCAGGAGATGATTAAAACTAAATTTAAAACTCTACCTAACTCGCTTTTATACTAAATGTTTGCGGACCAAAGGGACCAATTCTGAAATCCCACTAGTCACGTTCGATCAGCCAATACAATGGACTATACGGAATAGGCCCTCTATCTCTATTTAAACTATTCTTACATTTAATAATTTCCATACTCTCATATGCGTCTAATAATCAGTTATATTATGAATAAATTTTTAATTTTTAATTGTTATTCTATGATTATTATCAAAAGCATGCTCGGCAACACTTGATTTTTCTGTTCTACCATACTTTAAATGAGCTATGTGTTCCTTGAATCTCGTGTGTAGAGATCTTTTAGTTTGCCCAACATACTTTTGGATACAATCCATGCATCCAATTTCATATATTCCACTTCTTTCTAATATTTCAATTTTGTCCTTTGGACCCCCTAATAATTTCTTAATGTTGAACTGAGTTTGGTATACTAATTTTAAACCTACTTCCTTAAAGACTTTTTGAAGTCCTCTAGTATACTGAGGATTATATGGTATCGAGACATATTTTGTATTGTCATTCTGATTGACGAAAGAAGTGGAATCACGAATAGTCTTTCTAAACAAATGCCTATTAGTCTATTTATTAAGTTAGTATTGAAACCATTAACTTTCGCTATATTCCTAATTCTAATGTCTCCTTTTCATTATTAAATCTTTCTCTGCTGAGAGGAAATTTAACCATACGGTGTACCAAAAAATGAAAGCTGGCCATTTTGTGTTGGTCGCAGTGGAAGGAGTCATTAGGAATATATCGGTTAGTGGCAGTACCCAATCTAAGTCTTCAACTAAAAAGTTGAAATACTAAATAATACATCATTTGATTTAGGACAATTTAAGAATATTTTTTCATCTTGGAAATATAAACTGCAGAGTACAAAAAGAGCACTTGCTGTTGGTTGATATATATTTTGTCCTCACACCCCTGTTAATAGCTTCCCTTAAATTGGATACATCACGGAATAAGGCACAACTTTAAAAATGAAAAAATTCGTTTGCATTACGATATGTTGCTACATGTCAAACGGGCACATGTATACATATACTAATAACTGAATAAATGAAACGTGAATCTGTACGATACTTCGTACTTATCCAGATCCAATATTCACAAAAAGAAAGTTTAAAATATTTTGGTGTAGAACTGAAATAATTAGATATACTTATAATGCGTAAACATTCTTAAAAATCTGAAATAGCACAATTCAGTTTGTTGTGTTCGAAAAAAAGCCGGGCCTAAGAAGTATAACTAACTTTAGTATTGATCCCAACCGTATACGTTTTTTGACTGCTGAAAATTAATGAAATCCATTTTCGCTTCAAAAAGTTGGAATAGTTGTTACTGCAGCTGTTCTGTAATAATTCTTCTCAAAGCATATCCCATGCATACTATGGTATTTCAGTTAGATACCCGTGCTGACCAAGGGATGATATAAGTGATACAATTTGCATTTATATTGCGAGTAAATGGGATCACGATGAGCTGCAGAATATTGATTACGTTTGAATAGGCTCATTTTCGATTTTTCAAAAATAATTTTATTCAAAAGACCTTGAAATATTAAGTTGATTACCAAAAATCAGATTTTTCTGAGAAATCTAAATCTGTGAAAATAATAAGAAATTGCCGCTGGAACATTGTATAGGCGTGACGTCATAAGATATGAAGGTCACGTTGGGATATATATATATATATTTATCCACGATACACATATAACGGTATGCTGATTTCTAGACTCGTTTTTGACTCACCCGCGCATCTACGTCACCCGGGAAAAAATGTTCCTATTGACGTTGTCATAGTTTATTTAGTTAAGTGAATTTTTAGATTTGTTTTGTGTTTATATATGTTATAGGATTATTTAAATTAAAAACTTATAGTATGATTATGCCGAACTGTGCTGTGGCTAGTGTGGCTACTTGTAAGAACAATAATAGGACCACCAAAGGGAGTAATATTAAATATTTTCATTTTCCTAAACATGAGTTACCAAATCAGTGGATTCGTGCTTGTCGAAGAGAAGATGGAATTAACATAAAAGATGGTGAGTATCTTTAATTATTAAGGCTTTACTTTATTATTTATTATTTTTATTACATATTTCCACGATTTACATGATTTTTATGGCAGTGGCACACACTCTAAAGGGAGATCCTATGGCTAGAAATGGATCCTAATTTCACGTACCGTGATTGTAGCTGCCGCTAATTCGACGTTCGGGTGCTGCTGTGCCTTAGTTCCGTTCTTTAAACATTCTTTTTAGATATACCACGATCAAGTCACGGTTCACGGTCCACACTATGTGGTTAAAAAATATGTGCCAAAATTTAAACAAGTAAAAAAAATAAAGCAACATGTATTATTGAAGTGTGATTGAAGTGAAACTTCTTAACGCGCGCCGAGAGGAATATTTACACATGCTCACATACGATGGTACCAGGGTGCTAAAATCGGTTAGGTTCTGTAGCGCTTCAAAAGCTCATTGATTTGCGCTCCCAATCGCGCCATGTCTTCGCGATGCAATCGTTCTGTTTCAACAGCCCTCGTGGCCGTGTGATCTAAACAAAATGTATTGCCACTAGAGCACCCGATATTTTGTCGGATCCTACACCCAACAAGTGGGAACGGGCTCTAAGTGGTTAGGTCTCGATTCGGCGGCTCTATATCGGCGGAGCCGTGCGGCCTGAGTTCGAACCCCGTTGGTTGTTAATTTTTTTTAATACAGTTTTATGAAGAATATTTTTTTTCATTTGGGCCTTTTCTTTTTGTTATTTGAGTGGTATATTTTAAAAAACTACTTTTTAACGAAATCCGTTACGATATGTATATGATTTTATTGTGATATGTTTGTTAGCTTACAAGCAAAAAATATGGGATTTCTTCTGTTACCTTGTCAAGACATAAGCGAAACTTTTATGAAGATTTTTTTTTCATTTAGGCCTTCCCTTTTTGTTAATTAGTATTATATTTAAAAAAATGGTATATTTAAAAAACTACTTCTTAACCAAATCCGGTACGATATGTAGGGGTCGTCATTTCCTTGACAACTTCTTGATTTTGTCTTGATCTTGATCATGACAAGAAATGATCCTTGTTTTTCAAGACAAGACAAGAAATTAGTTCTCAAGTCCAAGATTTCTTGGAAAGAAACCAATAAAATCTTGAAATTTCTTGAAAATGTAAAATAAAAAAAAAACTCATTCGTTTTGCTAGTTTATTGAAAAAAAAAACAAAGCACTGAAAAATTATTATGTAAGAAATTTTGGCTTAAGGTATTGGGATCAAAAAGTACTTTGCAAACCGAGTCTACTTCAGTGGAAATGAAATAAATATGTAAAAATCGGCAAAACATACTTGAGAGGGTTCAGAATATTGACTATTAAATAATGAGGTCAATACAAAGAAAATTAAAATTGTAAATTGTAAGTTTGGTAAAACTATATCTTGTGAGCTAAGTAAATTAAATTGAATAATTTTTTAATGCTTAATGACCTTTTATTTGCAAGGGATTTTTTTTTTGTATTATTTTTGGATATGTTATGGGCTAAGATATTAGAATCAAAAAGAACTTTGCTCAGCTGATCTACTTCAGTGGCGTACAGAATATTTGAATTTACGTAATTTTTTAAAATTAAGAAAAACATTAATTTATGAAGGAATGAACTATAAAACAATACTATCATGACCGCGTGCCCCTCGATTCTACGCATCAAGTATAAACATCACATCAACCAATCTCATCCCGACTTTTTTACTTAGTTCTCAAATGTTGAAATAATACTTAAATAACCATTTATACATTTAAATTATTTTCTAGAGTAAAACTATGTATAATATATCAATTATAATTACTAATATAAATATGGAATGAAAATGCTTTTATTCTTTAGTTAACACACGTACACGTATAATTAGGAACGTACCTATTATCGAAAATGTCCTTTAAAATCCCCTGGTTGTTGTGTGGGCTCAGAATGAAGTATTTATCATCATTTGAATCCTCTGAAAGAACGGACTTCCCCCAACTAAAATCCCCCAAAACTATACACGCTTATATAGCAGAATCGAAAGCGTCGTTCCCGGGTGACGTCACAAGTTTCTGTGTGGGAGGTTCTGCCTGCGCAAGAGCATGCCGTTCTATGTGTATCGTGTATTTATCTATGACAGTGACAGAAGTGTCAGCATTCTCGCGGCGCGGTGGCGCGGGTCGCGGTCTAGCAACAGGACGTGATCCTATTTTATTACGTCAGATCCCCGATCGAGACGCGCTTCGAATTCTGCATATTTAAACTCTTATATTTCAAGAACCGCTTAACGGATTGATTTAAAATTTTGAATATGGCGTATTTTGTATAGGTTTGATTATTTTTTTTGAAAGCCTATTTAGGGTCTGATTAATCAAATGGATATAGGGTCTTAAATCTCTTAAGAAACTTACACATAGCGTTACTGTCAGCTTTATGGCTGTAATAAGTCTCCTATTTCGCACTTTTCTAAGTCACCGCCGGAAATTTACGCGTCTAACGTAAATACAAACCAAATGTTGATTTCTCGTTGTAATGCCTACTTAAGCCTATTTATAGTTGGTTTCGCTATATTCCTTAAATAGCGGCTCCTGCAAGCTGAATATTTCTGTCATCTAGAAACTCTTCAATCGTGAGCATAGCAGCTGATTTCTGAACTCATTGTTGATAATTGTGTTATTTCAGATTTTTTAAAATATTTGCGAATTATACGTATATCTAATTATTTCAGTTCTAAACCAAAATAATTTAAACTGTTCTTTTGTGAATATTGGATCTGGATACGTACGAAGTAGCGTACAGTTGAATACACGTTTCATTTATTCAGTTATTAGTATATGTATACATGTGCCCGGTTGACATGTAGCAACATATCGTAATGCAAAGGAAATTTTTCATTTTTAAAGTTGTGCTTATTCTGTGATGTATCCAATTTAAGGGAAGCTATTAACAGAGGTGTGAGGACAAAATATATATCAACCAACAGCAAGTGCTCTTTTTGTACTCTGCAGTTTATATTTCAAAGATGAAAGAATATTTTTAAATTGTCCTAAATCAAATGTTGTATTATTTAGTATTTCAACTTTTTAGTTGAAGACTTAGATTGGGTACTTTAAAATCATCCATGATTAATACATGTGAAAAGCTTCAATATTCTGAAAGTTACAAATCCTGTATATTCTTGAGAAAGAAATCACAAATGCGTACAAACTGGTATGGTTTATATTTTTATCTTATAAGGCCCACCGAATCTACATTAATAACATATCGAGTTTTGTGACGCATGTAATTTGGAGAAAATATTTATTTAGCACAAATCGTATTTTGGTATAGCTAATAATATTAAACCAAAAGTTGTCCACAGCATATAAAATATTTTGTCCACGACCACTTAATAATAAACCAAGATTCTATGATGTCCATATTTGCAGTAGAGTGAATTATAACAGCTAATAACAGTGAAATATGATATGATAAACCACTATTTGTATTTACTTTACATAGGTTGCTATGTCAATAACACACAAGATCCCGATACCTGGCCTCATTTATAAATTTGTCACCAAATTTATAAATGAGGCTTGCCATACAAAATATCTATCAACGAAGGTTAAAAAATGTGAAATCCAAAGATACCTAGTTATATTTTATTTGAAACATTTTTTTTTTCCAAAAATCAGAAGTAATAACCACGACTAGATATAATCTGTCAAGTTTAAACTATGAGAGCGTTAGGGTCTTGTGCCAAAAAAGATTGGACGAAAAACTGGAACAAGAACGTTTTAATGATAACCAACAATATTACCAACATATAAAGGATTGCATTCATGCAGCTGCAAAGGAGGCGCTGAGTCTGTATGAGCCAGAGAAACGGAAAAAACATATTGGTGGGACGAAGTGATCGAGTCACAAATAGAAGTTAAAAGAAAGGCTTACAGTAAATTCCTTAACTCTCAAACAAACCAAGATAAGACACTTTATAAGAACGCCCAAGCAAAGGTCCGAAGAATGATCTGCCAAAGGAAAAACGACGCATGGGAAAGAAATTGTTTGAGAATAAATACCTACTTGGGAGGCACATACGCACTGAGAGTTGGAGACTACTGAAGTCGCTAAGAGAGGATAACAAAAGGGACATAATATCACCGATAACCCTACTTTAGCAAGCCCCTCAAAGAAAATAGGCCACACTTTCAAATCGAATACCGGATTAGTGCAATACAGACAACAGCATCTCCAATTAGAATAAATTATATAGAGACAAAAAATACTTGTAAGCTTTTAAAAAAAATCTGCTGGACCCGGGAATATACCGCCAGAGTTATTTAAGTACGGGACTGACAAACTTTTTAAACAACTTACCTGGACGCATAGAAAACATCTTATATGTCGACGATCCACAAGAAGGGAAGCAGAGAAGAATGTATGGCAAAATACTTACTAAGAAAATCGGAAATGAATACAGAGACTTAGAAGCGGAATGGCAAGCCGGTTTCAGAGCGGGAAGATCTACAGTGGACCACCTCTTCTGTCTCACCCAGGCGATAGAAAAGGAAACAACATTTCAGCAGGATATACACATACTATATGTGGACCTAAAAAAGGCATACGATAACATCCCAGAAAGCAAAATCTGGGAAGCCCTAGAGAGGACTAACATCAACGTGAACTTAACTAAAGCCATAAAGAATCTTTATAAGGACAATACAACTAAAAAAAAAAGCAAAAAGGATTTAGCAAGGATGCTGCCTCTCACCGACGTTCTTTAAAATATATCTGGAACAAGCTTTGAAAACATGGAAACGAAAGTGTAAAGATATGGGCATCCCACTAAATAACACAACTTTATATATTTTGAGCTTGCAGACGATCAAGTAATTTTGGCCCAGGACTACGAAGACCTGGAGTAAATGACCCTGAAATTAGTTGAAGAATATACCAAATGGGGCCTTGAAGTGAACGTTATTAAAACTGAATATATTTGCATAGGCTGACTACAACAAGACCTTATCCTCGAAGATACACAACATAGAATAAAACCCTCCAACAAATATAAATACCTGGGAATGTACATTACGAACGACGGACGGTACCAGGGATGAAGCAATAAGGGACTGAAACATCCAGGGACGTAGAGCCACCTTCTAAACACTGTACTATGGAACAAAAGCATATCGAAAGCCAATAAACACCGAATATACAATAGTATCATCAAAAGCATAGTCACATACGGCAGTGAGGTGTGGCAATTAAAACAACGCTCAGAGAACTCGTTACAGGTAACCGAGATGGATTTTTGGAGACGCGCCGCGGGCAAATCGAGGTCAGAAAGGATCCGAAATGTACGGATTCAAGAAATTATGAATGTCAGACATACAATAGTAGAGGAGATACACGTGGCGCAACTCAAATGGTATGGTCACGGCCAGAGGATGGGCGAAGAAAGGCTACCCACGCAAATCCATAACTGGACACCACAGGGGAGAAAAAAAAGAGGGCGACCCAGAAAAAGCTGGAGAGTGGGCATCATTACACAAGTTCGAGAAAGAGAATTGGAAGAAGATCTGTGGATGAACAGGGACCAATGGCGACGGGAGACGTCGAAGAACGTTTTTACGCGATGTGTATATATATACATTTTATTTTCATTTAGGTTGGATATGGGAATTATGGGTGCATGTCGGGCGAACGAAATATATTCGATGAAAACCGAAGACGTGAAAGACCTTGGGTCAGCATTTCTAGTTACGGTACCCAAAACGAAAACAAAAGTCCCTCGGAAATTCATGGTGACGATTTGTAAAGAATATCTTCAGACACGTCCTGCGGATTTTTAATCAAAAATATTTTTCCTAAAATATCATAGTCGAAAATTTGCTTATCAGAGAATAGGAATCGATAAGTTTAGTGTCATGGGGAGATAAATTGCAACATTCTGAGATTATCAAACCCGGAAAAGTATTCAGGCCACAGCTTTCGACGTTCATCTGCCATGCTTCTTGTAAATGCAGGTGGGGATATTATTGCATTAAAAAGACACGGCGGATGGAAAAGTACAACTGTTGCTGAAAGCTACATTGATGAATCAATGAATAATAAAATGGACACTGCCGTAAAACTAACAAATTCGAGAAAAGTGTATCGAAATCTAATTATTGTAACCAGGTTTTTGAATATATTCAAAATTCAATCCAATAATTATGATATTAAGTCCTTGCTTTCATTGAAATTCGAAAATTGTTATGGCATTAACGTAACTATTAACGTAAATAAGTAATGACGGATGCCTAATTGTCTATGCTCTGTTATCTTGTAAGTCTAGCGTTCTTATTTAGAATTACATTTACGCTTACATCACCCTTATGTAATAAAAAAAAAATATATATATTACGTTAAATAAAATACCAATTACCCACTTTAGTTATACAAAATAATAAAGTCAGCTGGTGGTAGTTGTCCAGTCTATCGTTCTCCAACAACTTTACTACAATAAAATTGGTAGAAGTATAGTTTCTTAAAAAACTATATCATATGTAACGTTAAATAAAACTCAAATTACCGACTTGTAGTAGAAGAGTTCCAGGTGGCTCCGACACCCTATGCATGGCAACTGATGATATTGACGTTTTATTTTTATTTTTATTAATTTTAACGTTTAAAATTGCCAAATTTTAAGTGACATTTTTTCCTAAAACATGAGTACAGTAATTTATAGTAAGGTTAACATCAAAAATACAAATGCACACACTTTTCAGAATTATTATAATGGCCGTGGACTAAGTATAGTATTCAACTCGCAATTTATGGCAATTATTTGCTCGTTTAATAATATACTATTATTTAATATGTGTTAATTGAGTCTTTGTTCTGTCACAAAAATTATTATATAAACTATTTTATATTCTTTTAGAATCAAATAATGTCGATATTAAAGCAGCTGAAGGAGGTAATGAAAACGACACAGATTTACAGGTATGTATTGATTTTTTATTATATTACATATAACAGCAACTTCCATACTACCTTCTTTCTTGCTCGTCGCGCATTATTCCCCTTTTAATTGAGAAAGTCGCCGGATACAAAATTGGCGGGTCGTTGCTTACATGGATCTAGAGGGCGGAAATGCACCAAGGTTGAAAAGGCACTTTCATACGAGTAATGTACATTATTTTTCTTTCCTACGACCATATATCAAAATGACACAAAACGAATTTTTTAGATTCTGAAGAAAACCATTAATATTACAGGCGTGTGTTAAAAAGTACTCGTTGCGTTATGCACATCTGTCAAGTCAGAATGTCAAATCAAATATGCTGTCAAATTAACAGCATCGGTCAACAAATAGAATCTTTTTGAAATTACTATTCAACACGTGTGGACATTGGCATATGATAGATTACATTATAGTCAAAAGAAAACATTTAAAAAAGGTAAAAATTGGAAAAGCCGTTATAAACGTCGAGTGCTGGACCAATCACCGCGTCTAAAAAAATGTTGGCAAATGTAAAGCCCTCATACTGCAAGAAAAAAGCAACAAAAGCCAGAAAGAGAATCCATACTGAACGACTTCAATCCTAAGAAATAGTAGAAGGGTTACGCCAAAATATGCAGTCGAGACTAAGGGATCTGCCACTGACGAATTCGAAGACCTGGATACATTCTGGACAAAACTTGCTTTACCAAACAAGTGCATCGGTTTTAGGCGTCATAGAGAGAAAAAATCAGAAAGACTGGTTTACGGAAAATCTGCAGCTAATAAAACCTATCAAGGACGCAAAACACAATGCGTCTTAGTCAGTACAAAACAATCCAAGCATCAAAAATATACGACAAAAGTATAAAGATAAAAAACAATTATTATTAGCACGTAAAGAAATCAAGGAAATCAAAAACAAGTGGTGGCCGGATAAGGCAAAAGAAATACAAGAATCTGTTGACCGCCGATACACTAAGAAAAGTCTATCCACTTAAAAATAACTATTAAAATACCAAAATTTAATTAAATATTAACCGAGATATGCTTTTTTTCAACTGCCAAAGCGTCCAGTACTACTTGCTATCTTGATTCTGCGTTTTTATGTTTTAATTTAATTGAACAAACTAGGTCTCGTTTAAAAGAGCTTTTATTGCCTAATAATGTGCTGCATAAAAATTATCCGAATAGATTTCACCGTTATGGCTAGAGGGCGCTGTATATCATTGCAACAGTTATTGCGGATTTCCTATAAAAGCATAACAGAGCGCTTTCGGCCTAAGCCATCATCAGTTTTACTTGTCATTGGACCTGAAGAGCATATCGACGAAGAGTAAACAACGATATGCTCTTCAGGTCCAATGACAAGTAACACTGATGAGGCCGAAAGCGCTCTGTTATGATTTTATAGGAAGTCCTTTTGGATTAAATTTTGCATGGAATACAAAGTGTTTCATTTAATATGATTCATACATGCACACAGCCACTATTCACTTAAATATTAGGTGGCTGGATTCTGCAACGTCTCCGCAATTTAAGGGGATACTCTTTGTTACATAAATTGTTGCTTACTTCAAATGAATGAATTCAATCAAATGAAAAATAATTTGAAAAAGAAAAAAGATTAATTTTCCACTTTAATTAATGTCGCCCTAAATGTTCAAAATGCCGTCCATCATTTTCGATGCACTTTTGAATTTTATCTCGAGTATTCCAATCTACGGCCTCTAGCTAGGCAACTGAAATAGTTTGCATGGTGTACCTTATTCTTGCAATCATCTTTCCGTGTAGTAGGTCTGGTGCCAAAAAAACAAGTCTTTTACTCGTACCCCATAAATAAGAATCGTGACATGTCAAGTCGGGTGATCGAGCCGGCCATGAAAAGATGCTACTCCGTCCTCTCCATCTACCAGTGTAGTTGGCTTCCAAAAACTCCCGAACGTTCACTGCGAAGTGTGCCGGACAACCATCGTGCTGGAATATAATTCTTTGTCCAATTGTAAGAGGCACTTCTTCCAACAAAACCGGCAATTCTTCTCTTTAAAAACCTCAGGTAACTCTCACCATTCAGTGGATTATCAAAAAAAGGGGCCAATAATTCGTCCTTCTAGTATTCCTGCCCAATAATTTACGGACCAATGACCTTCGTGTTAGATTTCTCGCATCCAACGCGGATTTGTTCTTGACCAGTAGTGGGTGTTATGGAAATTCACTCCCCCATTGCTGGAAGATGGCCTCATCAGTCCACAATATATGCGAGAGAACTTGCCGATTTTCCGATATCATTCCCAAAAGCCAGTGACAATCCAGTCTTCGATCGAAAGCTGCAGCAGTCAATGCCTAATGTAGGACTAAGTGATAAGGATGTAATCTGAAACAAGGGAAACAACTGATGCAACAAAATTGAAAAGATAGGTGGGAAAAAGTCATTAAACTTTTGGGGAATTCCAATATTTTGATTCGTTCATGTTGTTGCCTACTTGTGTTCTTTGGGGATGTTTTGAACACTAGTTCGAGTTACATCCAGGTCTTGCCCATTGATCCTAGTACTTAATTGAGGATTAAACTCGACGTAAATAGCACATTAACGACGTTCTGTTCCTTGCTTCCTTTCCGTTGTCTGCGGTATACGTCGCTCAGGGTATTGCTACGCATAAACCCGGGTAGCAATTGTAGCATTTCTCATGGATTCAAAATAAATATCAACCATGTCAAATAATTCTTCGTTTGTATACAACATTTTGGAAAAATTAAATTAACGCAACACGAACAACAATAAAAATATGAACAAGAAAACACGACACTAAATGACATAAAACTAAAATGTATAAATTCTTTGACGTATTGTTTCCAATTTTGTTTTCACAGCATACTACTTTTTTTATTTGGTGATTGAGGAAACGGATATTTACATATTTTACTCTTGTCTTGTTCATACATTGGCAGAGTTAAGGACAATTGCGGTTTTTATCAACATATTGGAACTACTATTTTTCATTTAATGTCTTAGAAGTCAATAACTATTTATGTAACATGAGTCTCCCCTTAAATTGCGAGTAACATAGAGTATCCCCTTAAATTGCGAATACGTTGCATAATCCAGCCACCTAATATTGATTTTAATGATATCTCCGGTTAAAAAAAGATACAAAGTTAAGGTTTGCGTAGAATTTTAGGGAATTTCGTCCTCTATTCAACAATGTAAAAGGAGACATAGCCTACTATTTGAAATTTTCATAAAAATCCGCAATAACTGTTGCAATCATATGCAGCGTCCTCTAGCGATAACGGCAAAATCTATTCGGATACTTTTTATGCAGCGCATTATTAGGCAATAAAAGCTCTTTTAAACAAGACCTAGTTTGCTCAATTCTGTTGACTCCGGAGTTATGGCCAGTTAAATGAAAACTTGTTTGACGTTTCCCCACCACTATATTTTATGAGATATAGCAAAATATTTTAAATAAAAAAAGTCACAAAATTTCTACTATTTACAATGGTAATATTTATAATATATCTTTACGTTCATATTTTTGGAGAAAATGCCCTTTTTTTATTTAATATTCCAGTTGCACCCCCTAGCGGCCATCCTACAAAGTTGAAAATAATTTCCAGCGATTTCCCTTGGCCGATTTACTCGACAATATTTTTTTCTCCAAGTTATATGACTAACGATTACCGAGTCATGGTCGACGTCCATCCTTAGTTGGACACCCGGTACATGTTTATGAAATAGACTTTTCGGAATGTTAGGAGAAAAACAAGACAAGAGGATTTTCAAATAATATTTTCTTAAATTACAGACTGACAAGGAAACGCACACCCGTTTTTTGAATACCAAATCCCAAGTTGAAGAAACAGTGAACAATGGTGGAATTACGGTTCGTTGGCCTGGAAATGAAGTTAGTTTCGTAGTATAATTGAATAGAAGCAATACCGAAGACCATCTGCGTACCAATAGAGTACTCTTATGCTAGTTAAAAAGACTGAACAGTTTTCCGAGATTTGACAGTCAGGTTGCAAGGGCTCATATATTAAATAGGTCCTTTTTCTCAATCTCCATTAAGTTTTATTTAAAATATCTGCCTAGGTAACACCCCCTTTATAAAATCTTATATAGATATATTTTTCTGAATAATTTTTAGGCCATTTGAAAATTAAAATAATCGTGTTTACCTGCTTCTCGAGATTGTGTTCCTTTATCTGCGGCAGTTTCCTCAGGTAATGCCATTTGTACTTATTTTACTTTATTTAACCAAAGATACAAAACAATAGAAATGATATGTGTAATAAATAGGAACAAATTCTCGAGTATCGAGTTAAAAAAGATAGTACATATAGGCTTATGAAAATATCTATCGATTCGGATTCTTCGAGTGCTAACCTGTAGCTAACAGGTTACCTAAAATAATACAAATTATGTCACTTAATAACTAAATATCTGCATAAATCTACCTATACGAGTTTGTTGTAGTAGATTCTCTTTGTGAGGTAGACGGGGTCGATTCTCCCTGGAGCTATAGACGGGTCCAATTCTCCCTGGGGACCTTGAGATAGTCCACTTGGCTTTGGGTGTATTCTACCTTGAATGACTTTGACCTTGAATGTCCTTGAGTTTTTTTGTTGGCTGTTGATATGACCTTGGGATTGCTCCAAGCATGTATGACCTTGAACACCCTTGGAATTGTTTTGTGGGGTCTTGCCTTGAGTGACATTGAGATAATTTGAATGCCCTTGAGTTTTTTGTTGATGGTTGTGCATATGACCTTGGGATTGCTCCAAGTGTATATGACCTTGAACGCACTTGGGGCTGTTTACAGAGGGTTATTGTTCACGATGTTTGAAAGTCAGATAAGGACATGCAACTTGACTTTGTGTGCCCTTGAGATAATTTCAAGCGACATCGACTTCAAGTTATTATTATTAAATCCTTTATTTAGCATAAATTGCTAGTACAGTCAACTATAACTATTAAGAAATATGTAATTTGAAAACACTATTAAGATAAAAATTACATACCAACTAAAACCTTTTTACTTTGTAAACTCTTACTATATGTGTAAATATATAAAAATCTTGAAAAAAAAAACAGAGATAAACAAAGAAAGGTAAAACAACCCAAAATGTCAACCAACAAATCAAATAAATAAAACTTATACAAACTATATACAATAAGATTAATATATCAGTCAAAAAAAAAACACAGAAAAAACAAATTAATAAATACAAAACATATTCAGTATATAAGAAAAAAAAAAAAAAGAAACAATACCCAATTAACAAACAATTCATTCATCCAACAGGCTACAACTCTTGAGCATATATGATTTCAAACTTCTTTTAAAGCTAGGCAGCGAAAGGCAGTTCTTTATGTTTTCTGGTAGTTTATTAAAATCATCGAGTCCTTTATGAAAAATTGAATTCATTGTCGATGTTTTGTTTTTTCGTTTTATAATAAAATCGTTTCGGTGCCTAGTATTATAATTATGGACTTCACTGTTACAAGTCAACTTGTTAACAAGATATATGGGTGCATAACCAATTTTAATCTTAAAAATGAAAATCAAAACATTATATTTAATATACTGCAATACCGGTAACCACTGCAAGACCCTTAGCATTGACTGAATTGGTGTATATTTGCTACAACAGAGAATCAGCCGCATTGCCCGGTTTTGCAATTTTTACAATCTGCCTATCTCACTCTGCTGAAACATACACATAATGGTGGCGCAATAATTAAAGTGAGGTAACATTAATGTATTATACACTACCAACCTTGACCACAATGACAAACATGTTGAGCATCGAGCTAGATAATTAACACTGTAACTTATTTTAGAAATGACATTGTTACAGTGCTCTTTAAATGAAAGTCTATCCATCAATTAAAAACGAATAGTTAGAGCTGAATTCGTGTTCCGCATGATCTTTAGAAATGAGCATATATTTGGTCTTATCACAATTCAATTTGAGTTTGTTTTTGGAGGTATACAAATTTATTTTCTCCAATGCTGCATTAATATTCTGAACAAGAGCTGCTAAATTTTTAGAACTGGCATATAGCAGGGTATCATCAGCGAACAAGTGAACATTAACATTATTCACAAAACCAACAATGTCGTTAATAAACAAAATGAATAGTAAAGGCCCCAGAACACTACCCTGTGGGACACCACACTCATTCCCCAAACTACCAGAGAGAATTCCATTTACTTTAACCCTCTGCATTCGATTTTCTAAATAACTACTAAACCATCTCAATACATTGTCCACAATTCCCAGTTTTTCTAATTTTTGTATCAATATTTTCCTATCAACAGTTTCAAATGCTCTTTGCATATCCAGGAACACAGCAATTATACTATAATTATCATCACACCAATTTTTCCATTCATCAAGTACATATTGGATTGCTGTTTCACAACTATGCCGCGCTCTAAATCCGGATTGCATTTGTGTAATAAGATTATTATTCTCGACAAATTCTAGCAACTGCATGTAAACAACTTTTTCCAATATTTTTTCTATTGTCGTTAATGTATTTATTGGTCGAAAATTGGCTGCTTCAAAACTATTATTTTTCTTTTGAATGGGTATAATGGTGGATATCTTAAGCTGATCTGGAAATGACCCCTGCTCAAGTGAACAATTAATTAGATTAATCAAAGGATTCTCAATGGATTCATAAATATTCTTTATCAATTCAACATTAATATCGTCAGGACTGTTTTTGTAGGCAAAGAAAATACAACACCCCTTAGAAAAGTCGAGTCTATTAATTTAAAGTTTGAAAAGGTGTCAGCATTAATTCTATCGTTTTCAATTGTTATGCTGTCAGCTATACTATTGTCAATACCCCCAATTATATGATTTATACTATCTATATAATAATGGTTCAGCCTATCAGACAACAAAGATCTATCTCTAATAATTTCACCATTAATGTGAATTTCATTTATTTTTTGTGATTTTCTACTAGTTGGCATATCCTTGCGGATATTTGAAGATCACACATTTGCCCTTGAATGACTTTGAGCTTGCCTTGGAACTTTTAGTGTGACGTCACATCACCTTCAGAAATATATTGTGGTAGTGGTGGTCGATATAAAAGGTTTAATAATGCAGAGAACAGTTATTGTCTTGTTATCTAGTAAGCAAGGTATATTTTGATTTTAAACATATTACATACCATAATTTTTTTCCAGTGTGGTAAAACATTTACGCGTACTTACAACATGCGTCGCCATTAAATGAGAAACATAGGAAACGAGCCAGTCGTCAAACGTGCAACAGTAGATTCGGGCACCTCGACATTGAGTATGCATACTTACACATCATGCAATGTAAACATTCCAATAAATCAGATTTTTCGACACGAAAGAACACTCCCAAACCGAAATTATTTGGTTATTCCATTTTCCTCCAATGTCCAGCTGATTCAGAGTGCATTCAAATGTAGAATAGCTAGTTACAGAGTACCCATATTAACTACACATTGTTTTTCAATATTAAAAAGAACGTGATGGATTTGTTGGGTAACATGCTAGCAAGGCATGGTGTCATTAAAGTCAATATGGAAGTCTTTGGTTTATATCTACTGCCATCATCTGAAGTATACAGTGAAAAATCGTTCAATACACCTAACCAAATAATAGATGTGTTCAGATTTGGAGTCTATGTTCGAATGGTTTATTGGGAAAATGATGGTGCACACAACATAATTCCAGGAAAAAGATTCAGGTAGGTTAACGAAAGGAAACATGTAATTTTTGCCATTGTGAAGCAAACATATACAAGCAACCATTATTTTTAATTACATCACATAATCGTTTAATTTCAGGTTGGGCATTACAGAAAATCACTTATTTGGAAGTTAATGTGAATAAATTCAGTTCTATTGGGGGTTCGTCATTTATTAAGCTACCATATTTCATAGAAAGAAAGAGGGCCGTTATCAATGTGAAAAGCCAAGATCAGTGTTGTTTTATGTGGGCTGTAACATCTGCGCTGTGCCCTGTTAGAGCATTCCCCAATCAAATCTCATCATACCCGCAATTTTCCACATTATTCAACACAACAGATATGAATTGTAAAAGTTGTGATATTAAACATTTTGAAGAATCAAATAACATATCTGTCAATGTCTATGGTCTCGAAAGCTAATTATTGTGACATACTATGACCTTACAAATTCGTGGCATCCATATACATTATAAAAGATGATGGTTCTGACGGATCATAATTTGGAATAAATTTATTATTGGCGATATGCTTCCTCTCAGTACACTGACTTATTCCACCGCAAATGTCATTTTTA
The DNA here is from genome assembly GCA_016904865.1 of Pissodes strobi. Classification (NCBI taxonomy): domain Eukaryota; kingdom Metazoa; phylum Arthropoda; class Insecta; order Coleoptera; family Curculionidae; genus Pissodes; species Pissodes strobi. Next base: position 51,363 of record MU181918.1, read on the forward strand.
AAAAAGTGAATCATATCAATATCTGTAAACAACTCTAGCTCTACCTTGGTCAGGCGTAACATACAATCAAACGACAAACTTGGTAAAGTGTAGTATTGAGTGGGATCTAATTTATATGTTGCCAATGATTGATCACAAAAATTTTCAGATACATCGCATAAAAGGAGGGTGTCAGATTTTAAATGCAAATCTGAATATTCACCAAGATTCTTATAATTAAATATGCGCCAAACTTGTGTAGCTCTCTCATAATCTGCGTCAAAAATGTGTTCCCCATTTAGTTCATCATAAAATTCATTTTTTGTTGGAAGAATTGGATTATCCATCTTTTTGTAAATCGGTGATGAAACTGTATGTACACACCCTTTTGACGCATCAGATCAAATTTTTCATTATCGGAGACATGTTTTTTGTTTTCCCTAAAATGATCAATGGATAAACCACTTCCTAAATTTGCCAAATACGTTGATAAAAATTTAAAACTATAAATCGTAACTTTAAATACTTCTTTTTCAAAGCCGAATTTTTGTCAACATAATCATGCATATAGATGCTCTTTGTGAATGCAACATACCTTTCTTTGCGTTGAGCTATAACATCAATTTTATCCCCATACCTACATAACTCTTTTATAAACATATGACAATCATACGCGCTTAAATTATGAAATACAATTGGAACAGAATTGGGCAACTTGTAATTAACGTTACATATTCCATGAGTTGCACCCCTAAATTTCCCTGTAAGGTGACAATGGTCGCGAACTTTTTTTTCATCACCGTCTTCAAACGGCTGTTCACAAATGTTACAAACCTTACTATTTAGAAATTGAATGCTCCTCATTATTCAAGGGAATCATTGGTTTAAAGTCTTTTAAATAGGTGTTATATAACCCCCTTAAATCAATTTCTAGATAGATAAATAGAAATGGTCTTTTCGTATGCATATTTACATAGAAAGTGAGTCAAATGCCTTAAAACTAAAATAATAGAATAACTCTAATATATAAAGACTACACATTTAGAAACATATTGTGCAAAGAACATAATTCTATTGTAATAACCTTTCTTCTTTTCATTGAATGACATTCAGAATTTGTATTAAAACATCTGACAATATAAGACTAACAATAATTGTTAATTTAAAAGCAGCACATACATAGACGAGATACAAACTCTTTTGCAGCGCCATTACCTCGATATAGCTCAAACTTAGAAAGAGAATCGCCAAAAGAGCATTTAATTAAATATGCGGAGTGAGGTTCATGTTTGACAGTTTTTCATGTATAAGTTTTTCTTGGATCTCATTCTGTATTAGCAATCGGTTTCAGAATTGATTAAAAATTGCATAAACAACAAATGGCACACTCAATTGTTTTTCAAAATGTTTAAATTTTAAAATATTTTCCAGAACGTGTTTACCAAATTTGTTAAGTTTAGGGTTCAATGTTGGTATGGTTGTATATACATGATTACAGTCGTGCCTCTGATGCATAGCCAAAGACCCTGGTGTGTGAAAATACAATAAACCCCAATCACAAAAATAGATTTTGTGTGCATGAGAACTTATCTGACTGGAAACTAGTCGATACAAATTTTTGATCCAAGAATAATGAGTCTGTACACATGCTGATTCACATCTATGTTCACCATCATTATTATCGCAATCTTTGGTTACCATCAGTAAATTAATATGTATATTCAATTTCTTGGGGGCATACCGTAATGGACCAACAACTTCCCAAATCTTTTCAAATTTGCTTTCGAGTGTTCTTTCGTGTCGAACAATCTGATTTATTGGAATGTTTACATTGCATGATGTGCAAGCGTGCACACTTAATGTCGAGGTGCCCGAATCTACTGTTGCACGTTTGGCGGCTGGCCCGTTTCCTACGTTTCTCATTCGACATGACTCCATTTGATGGCGATGCACGTTGTAAGCACGCGTAAATGTTTTACCACGCTTTTTACACTGGTAAAACATTATGGTATGTAAGAATATATTTAAATCAAAATATACGTTGCTTACTAGATAACAAGACAATAACTGTTCTCTGCATTATTAAACCTTTTATATCCACCACCACCGCCACAATATATTTCTAAAGGTGATGTGACGTCATACTAAAAGTTCCAAGGCAAGCTCAAAGTCATTCAAGGTCAATTGTGTGATCTTCAAATATCCGCAAGGACACTCAAAGTCGATGTCGCTTGAAATTATTTCAAGGGCACACAAAGTCAAGTAAAGTCCGTTCAAGTCTATTGCGCTGTTACGTCATATCATTCCATCTTGCTTTATGCAATGAACGTATGTACTAAATTGGTCCGTCAAATTGAAATCTTTGACATTGATTTGCGTCAATGTCAAAATATCATAACGAAAATAACAGATTTAATTCATTTATTGATTTATTGGTAGTTGGTTTGTGTTTTACGCTAATAATTGCTAATAAAAATCGTTTTGAGATGCCCCACCGGTTCAGTGAGAAAGAGCAAGCTTTAATTTTAAAATTAGTGCATTATTTCACACGTGAAAAAGGTGCTGGTAGGCCACTTTTACCCTGGAAAGCTGTGCACAATGTAAGTAACTAAGTAATATTTTTTTTTATTTATTTGATAATACTAAGAAATGATATCTCTAGAAAAAATTTATATTTGATGTGTAAACATCTTACGCGGCGATATGAGGACAAATCTCGGCAAATGAGACGGAAATGCGCAAACAAATTCTAGCCGCTAGGGCGGTATTGTATACAATTTTGCCATTTAAAATCGTTTTAAATGGATTTTAGACGATAAAAAAGCATGTTTTAAATTAAACGAACCGTCAAAATTATTATATTTTAATTATTATATTCGCAGTGTATTTGGATCCATAGCACAGCTTATTTTTAATGGACGGTTGAATTTAAAATTAATTTTCGCTTCAAAATCCACGACAAATTCGTCCGAAGCCATAGCTATCGGCCTAAAAAAGTCCGAATTTTCGGATTTTTATACAATTTTGTCATTTAAAATCGTTTTTAAACGGATTTTAGACGATAAAAAGCATATTATTATTTTAAATTAAACGAACTGTCAAAAGTATTATTCAGATGCCCAGACGTTTACAACAATATTAAGTTTGTTCTAGCAGCGATTTCAAACGGTTCCAAACCACCCGGAGTTTGCGCATAGCGATATAAGCGACGCTTATATCGTTATGCGCACACTCCGCATGGTTTGAAACCCTTTGAAATCGCTGCTAGAACAAACCTATTGTCATAAGTATGTAAAATTGATAAAAACGGAACGTGCTCCGGAATAGAAAACAGGTACAGAGACATCTTTTGGCTAGTGTAAAAAATAACGTACCAGTCTATCTAAGACGTACGGATGTTTTCTTTTGACGTGAGAAATTCTGACGTAACAGCGCAATAGCCTTGAATAGACTTTAGCATGTCCTTAACTGACTTTCAAACATCGTGAACAATATCCTTCTGCAAACAGTCCCAAGTGCGTTCAAGGACATATACACTTGGAGCAATCTCAAGGTCAAATGCACAACCATCAACAAAAACCTCAAGGGCATTCAAATTATCTCAATGTCATTCAAGGTAAAAAGACACCACAAAACAATCCCAAGGGTGTTCAAGGTCATACACGATTGGAGCAATCCTAAGGTCACATGCGCGACCTTCAACAAAAAAAAACTCAAGGACATTCTTTCAAGGTCGAATACACCCAAGGCCAAGTGGGCTATCTCAAGGTTACCAAGGAGAATTGAACCCGTCTATAGCCCCCGGGAGAAACGACCCCGTCTATCCCCAAAGAGAATCGAACCGCGCTTAGGCACCCTACTCATGACCTGCCGCAACGCAGCTTCCCAAATGGTCGCAATTCCGCCTGCATATTTTATTGCCCCAATATGCCTTACCATTGTTATATCATGGAGTAAGAACGGCCAAATTCTATCTAAATTAGAGAGGTCCTACCTCCTATTGAAATGGCTAATGAAACAAGGATATTTAGATGTCATTTAGTCGCTAGGCTATAAATGACGATTAAAAAAATATCAAAAATAGTTCCGGTACTGCCAAATGAAAAATAAACCTATTTGTTGCACTGAAAATAATTACAACACTCAAAGAAAGACCTGTAAAGTTTGATCGCAATTAGAGCAACATTTTGCCTGAAGAGATCACTGGAATTTTAACTAGGTTAGTATACCACATTTTATGTAACTATTTATGAATTTATATACACCTTGTTTTTTAAAACAGATAAGCAATTTTCTTATCTTTATATTTTAGCATTCTAGAAAGGCCATTAAATTATACATGCATAGTCTAATAATCTTCTCACATATAACACATACAATTGTTGTACTGTGACCTTGTAATAGATCTATAGTGTTGCTCAGTATATGTCGATATTTCCTGTTTGAAAATTAAATGTTCATCACATCATCCTTCCCTTGAAGTTCTGGACGACTTAGGCCTCCCTCATTGATTTCTTTTCCATTCTGTCTTGGGTAATTGAACCCAGGTGGTCTCCCTCTACTACGTTTAACAGCTCTCAGGCGTCCGTCATCCAAGTAATCTCTTTGTCCTTCTAGCTCTGCTTATTCTAGCTATGTGGCCCGCCTAGTTCCTTAAGTTGACATATCCGCTCCGCAGAATCAGGCGTACCTGTTCTCTGTTTTAGATCCTCGTTTGTTACATGGTTTTTCAAAGATATGCCCAGCATTGACCTTTCCATCCTACGTTGTGCAATTTTCATTTTTCGAGCTGCCCTAGAAGTAGCGTTAGAGGCTCTGCACCGTAAGTCATTACGGGTAAAATGCATCGATCAAAAATCTTTTTTTAGGCATGATGGAAGGTTGCTTTTGAATGCATCATGGATTTTACCAAACGCTGCCCAGGCGAGAGATATTCCTCTAGTTAACTCGTATCTTTGCATCATCAATCCTAAGACTAGTTAATTGCTGTCCATCCACAGTCGTCTGTCTCGTTTCCCAGACAAGTTTTCTGTGTATTCTAGGAGCTCCGATGAATAGTTTCAATGGCATAATGTCACTTTGTCTTACACCTCTTCAATTATGCAATTATTGTGCAATTTCACAGTCATAGTAGCATTTTTATATATGTTAATTTTGAGTTTTAATCGACGCGGTAGTCCTGTAGGGTTTTCGCAACAGCATACAACTCGACCGTATCAAAAACCTTGTGGAAACCCAACAAATGCTAGGGCTAATATTCTATAATAATCTATAGAGTAAAAATTGTTCAGTACACTTATTGGTATATAACTCTCGAGCTATTTTATCGCCATTTTAAATAGTATAGTTTCCGCGTGATTCCATTTACTTGATATATTGCTGATGTTTAAGCAAAGAGTAAAGAGTATTTTTATTTTCTCCAAAATTTTTTTCAGTTAGGATACCTCCAATTGTTCTAAATATTACCTTCATAAATGTGTTTTTTTTCGATCGTTTGTTTTATTTAATTGTTGTTACACAGTTTCTGAAGTCACGTCTTATAGCTTTGAATATTTGTTTATTAATTTCTCTCAGGGTTTCCCTCCGATCATTATCGTTCATCGGAAAATGTACAATGTTTGAGACGATATCACGGTGCTTTGGAGTGGGAAGGATCCTGCTTGCTTGTGATGCATTGTTAGTGGGGATTTGTCTGAAATCAAGAACTGAATGTAGCAAATACTCACCTGATGTTTAGATGCAATGTCCACGATGTCTACCTTGATTCTGCGTTGATGACTGGAGTACAGATGAACAAGTTTTTAAGGATTTATATCGATAAAGACTGAATTTTGATCAGCATTTATGTAATCTAAATATTAATTTGTCTAGGGGATATTTCGCCTTGAGGGTTGTGGTATATGAATTGGATCTTGCCATTGTGAGAAATGTATATTTTGTACTCATCGAATCCCGTTTACGATATGGTATATTGTTCTGATCAATTATTTAACTCGGTCTTGGTTTTGCAGAGGTGTTATGTATTATGTGCAGAGCAAAAAATAGAGACTCTTGCAAGCCGTTTTTTTATCTCACAAGAAATTTAACACTTCCAAGTCTGTCTTCCAATTTTTGTGTTTAAGCTAATTCCTTCATCTTTTTTGGTTTTAGGACAATGGCATCTTGGATTTTGTGTATGGTCACAGCTATTGCGTCGTTTCAGCTGTTTATATTGTCTTCGGATCAAGTGATATCTCTTTCGAATTGTACAGTATCCAGAGGATTCGTTCGCCCAAGCGTTTCTAGTTTTCTTCTTCTCCATTGTATAGCTTTCCCTGCCCAGATCTATCTGAACTTTCGCTCTCTCCAACCGGTTGTCACTACCTGTTGTGAATTAATGTAGCACTGTTACGTTACATAATTTCATTTCGAGTTATTCCGTCTGGGCTTTCTCATGTCCATCTTCTGTTGGGTCTTTTGCAGAAGAAGCTGTTGATTAGGTAAAGTTTTTGTTGTAACAGAAATTCTAGTAACGTTGCACCTGTATCGTTTCTTCTTACAGATCCGTAACATACCTCCGACTAGCCGGATCTCAAACCAACTTTCGCGTTGAAATACTCACGTAATATAGTAAAATGAAGGCCAATGATATATTACCATAGATCTCGATTTCTTGATCAGTATGGCTGGCGGTTGGTGCCTGTATCTGCAACTGCATGATTTTAATGGTATACTTTTTTGCTAAGTTCGAGGATTAAATATACTATTATGGTAGAGATACATCCTCCTCGCCAGTATTGCAGAAATTATGATGGGATTTTAGTTTTATGAGACTTTCGCTGCGTTTCCTAACTTCACTCATTCCGACAACATCCCATTGAATGTTAACTTGTTATTTATTATACCTCTCTCATTTATTTCATTTAACTTTGACAAGTACTGAAATATAGTATTTAGTTTTATCGCCTATATAACGACAATAATACCTTTAGTACTTTAGTACTAGTGACGATCTATTATTTACAAATGCACTTCCTCAACGGGAAATTTCTACCGGACTGGCCTATAGAACAGCTTACGACATTTTAATTTGACAAAGCGTCTATACTGACAGTGCGAATAGGTTTACTATCGATTTACGAAACATTATTGGCCTCTAGCAACAGTTTCGTCTTAGTCATGTTATTTTGAATTATGTTTGGCCATCTGTAGATTATGTAACTCGGTATCCTTTGTTGTTTCTTCTGCCTTCCGGATCTTCCAGACATTATCATGTCTATATCTGTGAGAATAAGGTGTTCTCTCCCAGGCATGTCATATTTCATATGATTATGATACTCTTTAAATGCCTGGCAGAGAAGCTCAACACCACTCGTTATCCTTATCTCCAAGCGATCTTGCGACCAAAGGGTTGTTTGAATCAGTTAGAGGGGATCGATTGGTTTCTTACACCAGATGTTGAGCTTTGCGATGTAGAACGCGCGCCCGCTCGACGCTCGTGCCCTAACTTGAGCGCTGAAACTAACCTGAACAAGTCAATAGAATTTTCAGTTTCGTAGTTCTCCCCAAGGTTTTGAATATGTTTAGCACATTGAGTGGAACTGGGTCATCTGTTAGGCTATTCAGCCTAAAAATTTATCAATCCTCTTTAAAATCAGTAGAAACGAGACTACTCGGTACTAAAAGTTGATTAAGTTGGCGTGAATAAGTCGAGAGCGTGAAGTTACTAATCAGACTTTGAAAAAAAAATTTTGGCTACCAACCAGTTATATAGTTAAAACTCCATGTTCTCTGGGGTGCGGAGCGCAGTATTATTTTTGCAAAAGTACGATGGTGATTCAAATTTAATTCGGAATTTTAGATTATTTTGTAAGGATCTTGTTTAGATAAAATTGTATAGAAATTCCAGATTTGAAACCTCGTATTAGTGATAGCTAGAAAAAATTAATTTTTATTGTAAAGACTGTTATTATTTATTTATTTTAATAAAAACCCTTTTATAGAAAATACATTTCTTTTATTCCAAATCGCATCATAATCAAACATAATGATTTATGTATCATTTATCAATAATATGGGTATTTGTATATTCAATCCATCAAATTCTGACAGAAAACGCCAGAATGCAGAGAAAGTCACGTTGAAAATTAGCACTTACTGTTGCGCGTTTTGACTTTGAAACCTGCAAAGTGATCAAATTTTCACAAACCAACATTTAGAAAATATTTTTTGGTTATTGTATAATCTCCTTCTACCACTCATCAATTGAATGCAATGGTATACCATAGTGTAGCACTTGGTCAAGCGAGATACATGTATTATTTAAATTATTTTTTTAAGAGTAAAACAGGAGATACAGGTAATATAGGCCAGTTCTCTAGTTCTCTACTGACATACCAAAATGATACCATATCATATTTCCATCCGAATACGTTCGGTTTTGCTCTGACTACAGTGTTTTGGCCACATTTGGAGAGGGCAAAGCGCCAGACTTTTTCAGTAGGGATAGAAAAGTGATATTGCACTTAAAATTGATCTCCACATGAATCGAGTCGTTGATGGCAGGTTGTACTCGTTTTAAGAGAGCAAAAACGGTTGAATTGGAAAAAGTTTGTTCATGAAATTATAAATCCATTTGCTGTGCTTGTTCTTGTAGTTTTTTCTGTTCCAAGGTTTGAAGCTGTTCCAATGTTAACAGTGAAACGCCCAGCTGATCCACTCTAGTGAACGGTTGTGCCATTTGTCTCAGCCATCTCTTTGCAATCTAAAGATATTTTATGTTATACATTTTAATTTATTCAAATCTAAGGGAAAAGAGACACTTTTCTATCGAGTTGTGAAACAATACATGTATGTTGTTTTTTACTATCAATATAAGAAACTCTTAAAAAACTCAGTGATGTGGACAAATGTTGTTTCAGTAGATAATTTCGACCAAAATGTAGATACATAGATTTTTTACCTGCACAGCTTCCTCAGTGGACAAGTTGCATAAACTGTCTTTCAAGTGCTCTTGTATCCATTTGGGCAATTTCGATCTTTTGTCTGCACGAGAAAATCGTTTATCCGCGAATATCATAATACCATAGTCGGTTTTGCCTCTAATAGCTCGTCCTACGCACTGGGCCGCATGTCTCATGGCATCGAACGTCAAAAAGTCGTTTTCTCTTATCTAAATTAAAAAGATAATGGTTAAAAGATTCTGTAATAATTCTTAGTAATTAATTGATTCATGTAAACTTTCAAAAATACAGAAAGAAACTATCTGTAAATTTACCTGGAACTGGTCCCTCAAATAATCCAACCTAGCTTTCAAGATTCTTGACTGAGTGTAGACGTAAGGTATGCCAAACATGAGTACTGCCCTCCCCAGGTGATGATCGAAGTCAACTCCTTCGGAAACTTTGCCTCTTGCAACGGACAACAATACTGCACCTCTACCCGATTCGCATGCCTAGTTACATAAAATCCACGTACAAAGAAATAAATCATAAACATTTCCAAGGTAATAAAAGTAATATTTTTTTTTATAAAACGTGTCTCTATCGTATTTATTAAAATGTATGGCGAAGGGATTTCTATGCTTTTACGAGGAGCATGCGGACTAAATCAAACACCGGAAATATGAAAATTTAATTGTGGAGCAAACCACTTTCTATCATTATTATTCGTTTGGGAGAATCTGAATCTAGTCCAGAGCCGAAGTCATTATGATAAAGTAATTATGTTAAATGTGAAGAAAGGAGACTAAGGGTAGAATATGGCGAACTACGTTTTTAAATCCTAAACCATAAAATGGCCGGTTTTTATCTCCTTTCGATTAAATGTTTTACTAAAATGTTTAGCTTAAATATTTTTAAAGTTCTTTCATGTTATGCATTACAAGACTATTGAGCAAACAGTTTTAATAATAAACACATTTTTAAAAACTACATGTGACTAACAAAAATTACAACCGTTACTAATGAAAGAATGAAGAGAAGTATATGCCTACAGCTCATAGCGATTAAATATTGAGAATATAGTTCAGTATCAGTAACAGAAGGGCTGGCCCCTAGCGGGCCTTGCACTTAGGCCACAAATTTATTTATTTAAACCAACAATACACTACGGAACTAGATAAAAGTTCCAAATGGTACAATAAAAAATACATCAACTAAAACAAAGCAGTGCAAATGGTATAAAAAGTAAAGAGAACAATTGCGCAACAATATAGTAGTCACCAAATAAAAAAGGAACAAAATACAGAATGTAACCCTAAACTGAACCATATTTGATGAGTCGCTTCAACTTTGGTAAAGAAATATTTAAAATATCACAGTCGGAATAGAGTCTATTGTAGTTGCACATCATCAATTTGGGTCAACGAAGGCGGTGAGGCCATAGTTGGTTCTATGTAAAGGTTCATAAAATAGATGCCGCTGCCTTGTACGTCTGATTGGGACAAGTAAAAGAGGCAACTCCAAGGAATGTTCAGAAGTTTAAATGTGAAGAGAAGCAGTGCATCATTCCTTCTACATTCGCATTCGAGCAATACCTCCTACAACTGGGCCAACTAGCTGATATTGAAATTAGCAGTGACGTCATGAAAAGTGGTCCATACTTTTTTGCCATAAGAAAAGCATTAAGAGGAGCCAAGAGGTGCCCAGTAAAAGTATTGTTTATTTTATCGCGCCTACTTCTGTATTTAACGTTGATTGCCACGCTGGGCGACTGGAATGTCTATTCCCATCTCGACGTCATGTATCCGGTGCTGCCAGATTGGGCGCTTTATCACAATTTGAGCTACTTGCTATTTGCCACAAATTATTTTTCAAAGAAACGTAAAATATTCGTCTTGGATTCCAAGATTACAATTAACACTATATTAGATACTTAATGTAAAAGTTTGCTTTGGTATATTATAGTATAGTTATATTAAATATAAATAAAT
>MU181918.1:62653-82397 GCA_016904865.1 Pissodes strobi
GTCAATTAGAGTGGAGGATGTATCCGTGATCCGAGTCGGCTCGTCAAACATGTTGTTTTGTGTCTATAACTATTACTTTAAAGCTCTAAATTAGTTGCATAACCTGACGCTGAACCGACGGCGACGCGCGGGGGTTCCTGCCTTGAAAATGCATTCCTAAATTTCTGATATGCAGCATTTTCGACACAAATAGTATTCATATTTCAGATCATCAGGGACAAATAGTTGCTACCAAAATTTCCAGAAAGCGTATAGTAGAATTTATCAAGATCACATATTGGCCTACTCAGAGGGATATTAATGAGTTCTTTGGAACTATGAACAATATCTCATAGTATTTGATTGAACTTTAGAGGAATGAGCGTCAGTGATAAGTTTGAAACTTTTATTTCAATTTAAAAAAATGCATTTCTTTAGGCATCTCCAGGAAACACATTTACAAAGTGGTCAGACCATCCAAATAAGGTAGAAAGTAGGCGGGTTTTCTGGTAACCTTAAGCAAATGAGAGATACCTTATGACATGTACGTGAGCTGTGTAGAAGAGAGATATGATTGAGCAAATGAACAACTGTACTATATAGACTTGAAAAAACAATATAAAACTGATATAACGGAAGCATAAAGCATTTCAAATAATAGTGATTAACCAATACCTCCTACAACTAGGCCAACTAGCTGATATTGAAATTAGCAGTGACGTCATGAAAAGTGGTCCATACTTTTTTGCCATAAGAAAAGCATTAAGAGGAGCCAAGAGGTGCCCAGTAAAAGTATTGTTTATTTTATCGCGCCTACTTCTGTATTTAACGTTGATTGCCACGCTGGGCGACTGGAATGTCAATTCCCATCTCGACGTCATGTATCCGGTGCTGCCAGATTGGGCGCTTTATCACAATTTGAGCTACTTGCTATTTGCCACAAATTATTTTTCAAAGAAACGTAAAATATTCGTCTTGGATTCCAAGATTACAATTAACACTATATTAGATACTTAATGTAAAAGTTTGCTTTGGTATATTATAGTATAGTTATATTAAATATAAATAAATATTTAAAATCCGAAAAGTAAATATATAAAAACCGAAAAGTGAAGCAATAACGGAATCAAAACCTTTAAGAAAATAAACGTTGCTAACCAATAACCTAATTATTTTGTATAAATATTTAGTTCCATTTAAAAACATAATTTCAAATGTCATTCAACAAATGCTGTAAAAATTAAAGTCCAACTAAATATACGTTAATAGTTTACATCCCAAATAATGTATGAAACTAACTCTAAATCTGGCAACACTGCCTCAGTGCCTTCTGTCAGTTGGCGTAATGGCGTATTTTCGACCGGCTTCTTAATTATTGTTCTGTTCGATTTTGATTGTTTTTCTGTTAATTACTTTACACTTTCGTGTGTGTAAATTTATGTGAACAATGCTGTGCGGTGGAAACCCGCCGAAAAGATCTAAAGTTCATGTTTTTAGCTTTCCAAAATGTTTGGAGTTGACCTGTTGCGTTCGTGTAATAAGAGTTTATTTTGTGCTTGTTCAATGTTGTCAGCAAGTTTATAAAATTTGTTCCTGTTAGCTAATTTTGGAGTAAGGAATATTTAGTGTAATTATGCCTCATAAAGGCTGTAATGCAATGTTTGCTATATGCCCTCAGTGGTCAAAAAACTTCATGAACTAAAACGAGACAAAATATTAAAACATGGATATTCCCGTAGTTTAAAGGACCCTTTTCCATCATTTATAAAAAAGCAAAATGTTAAATTGGCTCTCAAAATATTTAATCCTTTTATTATAGAGGCTCTGAAAGGTTTTCTCTCGGGTTTTCTTAATAATTTGTCACATTCACAAGACACAGCAGAGGATCTGAAATGCCAGTTAACCACTTATTTAAGTAGATATTGCTGTCATATTGTTTTAAAAAAGTTGTGAATTTTGTAAAGAAAATTTAACTTTAAATGAATCTTGTGTTGTAGAAGATTCTTACATTTTCATTAATTCCTTAAGTCGTGGGGCTCTTTTATATCCTCGTGAACTTAGTTTCAACAGCCTATATTATATTTAAAAAACTGATTAATGAGTTCGAAGACACATTTTTAGATATTTACAATAAAAAGTCTTTTCTTTGTGAGCTGTTGTTAAACTATTTAAATCAAAACAGCCTTTTGACTCATTTTGAAAATTGTAAAAATCACCTAAAAATTGATGTTTCAAAAATTTTTCATTGCAGCATTTCAAATACACTTCTTTCTTAATAATAATTATTGTTCTAAACATAATCATAATATTTTGGGTAAAAGGAAAAAAGGAAACTGGAGACTTTTAATAAATAAATATTAGACCCCAATAATATACCGAGTAATATACCAAATCTAACATAAAAAGTAATAATATGAAACCTGTATAAATCTTTCATGTTTTATCATAAATATTTGAAGATTGCAAGGTTCTTTGGATGGAGAAAACGCACTACCAAATTTGACATTACTATTACCCAAGCTATTACCTATTATGACACTTTTATACCTATAGTGATATTTTACCGGGGTATCTAGTTTCAGTTTATCAAAATAGGTAGATTCTATTTTGATAAACTGGATATTCAAAGGTTTTTGCTTTGAAATTTCGTTTTCCTTTAACAAAAATCGAATGAGGCACGTCTAAAGGCTGTTCACGACTTGCAGCCTTATTTTAGCCGGAAGCTCTTAAATATTATTTATGTAGGTATGCAGAAAAAGGTAAGTAAACTGCAATTTCATATTTGATTTTAAAAAAAATTGAATAATACACATTATCAGTCATGACAGTCGTACTTAAAGTAATATCAGCTGGTAGGAGGTATTGTGTTAGGCCAATTACGTTTCAAACTACATATATAAAAAGATACATTTACAAAAGACAAGTTTTTGTTATATTTTTTCGAGATTTTTGCATCTAAAATGTCTACTTAACTGTGAAATTTTAAAAGAAATTGCACATTTCAATATACGCCTGTAAATAAGTTAAGACCACTTTTGATGACGTCACGCGTAAGCCGTCTGGCCTTGTTGTAGGAGGTATTGATTCCAGCCTCTTCACTTCATACAGCATAGCATTAGCTTGGTCTCATAGGTATAAGGTATAATAGATACTTTACAAATCTATTTTGCACTTGCCCAAGCGTGTTTTTGTGGACGGCATAATGAGGATACCAAATAAGTGAGCAATATTCGAGGATGCTACGGACCAGACAGCTATATAGACACGTTAGTGCTTTAGTGTCATTAATAAATTTTGTGTTACGCTTCAGAAATCCCAGTAACCTGAAACCATTGAGAATAATACCATCCATAAACATTAAAGGATAGCTTACAATCAAATGTCACACCTAGGTCATTGACAGATTCCTCGGTTTCATTAAATTTATTGTTTAAGCTGGAAGTGCTCACAACTGGATTTGTACATCTGTAGCAGCTAATAGACTTGAAGTTAGAAACGTTAATTCTCAAAAAGTTAGAGGAGCACCAGGATTCGAATTCATTGAGATCAGACTGTAAACCATTCGCATGACAGGGACCGACGGTGTTGTAGAAAAAGCATACAAGTTTTAATTCTTTTTTGAAGTGAAACTTCTTTAACGAGGAAGTAAGTCCGAAAAAATTAAACGGAAATCAAATGAAATGGAAGTCAAAGTGAAACACCTTAATGAAGCATGTTCCAGTATAGCTAGAGGGCTGAAATTTTCAGGACATGTAGCCGGAGTAAAATGAGGATCCTGAACGAAAACTGGACTCCGTACCCCCCTCGTTTGGCCAAGAGAGGGGGGAGAAGGAAAAACTAAAAAAAATAATTTTGGGAGAACGGGATGAGCTACGAAGTCGAATTTATCGTAGGTGCGCCTTATGGGGGGCTACCTTCGACCATATGGAGGGGACCGGGGCTCTAATTTAACAGGGGATTTTCGGGAAAAACCCGTTTTTTTGCCGATATATCGGCAACGGAGTCTTGGATCGAAAATCTGACAAGCGATAACCCCGTTCAAGGGGTCATCAGTGGAAGGGTGGGGTGGGGGGGGGGAGGGGGGGGAATTATACCGCCAACCCCCGGATACCCAAACATTAAAAAAAAATTGGAAAAACGTAAAAAATTGTTCGGAAAGTTAATAAAAGTATTATAAAACGAAATAAGAAAAAAAATAATAATAAAAAGAAAGTTAGAGAAACGCGGTTTTCGGCGGAAAAAGGCGAAGCAATTGAGCTACGAGGTCGGGGATGGCAAAATGGGAAAAATGCTTTATGAAAAAAATAGAGTTGAAAAAAAGCAAAAAAAGGTGTAAGTTGAGAAAAAAAAGCTTTAAAAAAATAAGAATAAAAAATCAATTCCTAATATCTCTTTCAGTTGTGTTGCTTATAAAGATTACGCACATATTTTTTTTACTTTAGTCACTATAACTGCGCGAATGAATCATCTAAAGAGAGATTAAATGTAATGTTTAAAGGTTGACGCCATGTACCAAGTTGTTTTGTCTGAGCTGTTTCTTTTCTAGGTTGCTGCCCAATATGCACTGACAAATCAATGTCTGTTCTCAGCAATAATGTTCTAATATCTGTTCAAACTAATCCATAGTTTTAAATCACTGGTTATCGGTTTTAAAATACGGCAGTTCATTTAATTTTTTTTAAACCAATTTGGATAAACTGAAATTTATTTGGAATAAGGTACATTGGGGTAATATGGCCCACTTTCAAATATATTGCCCATAAGAGTATTACTTAATAATTTAAACAACTGATTTTTCCTACTAATGTTTATTATCAAATAAGCAAAATAAAAACATACTCTAATCTACAGTTACTCATAACGAAAAATAAAAACACCTATTTTTTAAAAACATGTAACATGGGCCATATTTCCGACATTAAGGCTAATATGGCCCAGTAAAAATAGCAGGGCGGAAATATGGCCCAAGTTTATGGTGAGCAATTTGGACACACAAATTCTTCAATATCATCCGCGGTGAGTCCGATACATTCTTCGTGAACCCATGTATGACAAGCTGCACATTATCGCATATCTGCAAACCACTCTTCTGCATAGATGGAACACATCCAGTTGGTGATATCACTGTCTTTCATGCGATTTTTCGGAAAAGAGGTCCCGCTTCAAAAGCTGCGCCTTATAATTAATAGCTTTTCGTCTAGGAGCGAGTTGCCTTCGTACGACAAAATCAGGAGTAGGCAAAAGTTGACGAAATTTCTTGTGCTATATGCTGCTTCATCTGATGATGGAGGTTTAATGGTGGTGACATGCAAAATTTTGGACTCTCTGAAACATATTTATTTGAAATATCCGTAAGAATATCATCATTTTTGGCAACTGATGTAATTTCCTTAATTGAAAAACAAGTTTTATCTTCATTTTCATTTTTTGATAAAGTGACCATTTTGACGCTTTTGTCTGCTTGATTTTTATGGGAGACTTATCAGTCCAATAAGAGCAGCCTGGCTTAGGACTACTTGTTCTCTTTATTTTTTAAGCTAGAGCACTTAACGGTAATTCATCGTCTGATAAATCATCGTCAGTATTTTTTTGCACGACGACAGTCTGATCAAGGTGCTTAAATATCAGCATGGATGGGGCAAATACTACTTCCGGGATTACTGAAGGGTCAAATGGGAATAATCCAGTCGATCTAAATCCACTTAGTATGTTTGAAATGGTCATACATTACTTCCAGACTGGATCTAAAACTTTCCCACAGTTATCTTTCTTTAACGTTCTTGAAGCAGTTGAATTTTTGTCCCAATAACCCAATGTCCAAAAGCTCTAAAAACAGCTTTATCCAACGGTTGGAATTCGTTGGTGGTATTGGATGGTAGCAGTAGAGAAAAATTTCGTATTTTTGAGCAGTATCCACAACTGAAATATCCAGGTGGCAGGAGGCACCAAGGATTTAATAAGGAATGGATACCGCCTGAATTTCAAAACTGATGGGGAAATTACTGTAAATAAAATATTTGTTTTGTTTTCTTTATCTCCCCCACCACCAAATAGTTAGATTTGTCCTGGCAAATCTTTCTGAATAGTTACGTTACTCTTTGTCATAAGAGAAATCCTATATATCTTTCTCTCTTGGAAAAATGGGAGTTATCTTGCTATCCTTTTCAGGCATTTGTTACGTTAACATAGACAACGACCGAACGACGGACGTAGGTCTTTGCTAGAATCATGGCGCTCCTCTTGCGGCGTGCACGTGCACCTGTTCGGTGACAAGGACGGCCAAACAAACAGGTGTTTTATTTTCATTTTCGTTTTGGTTCCTGTCTTGTGTTCTTGTGTATTATTGTATTTTGCTTTGATTTTTGGTTTTGTTATTGTTAAATAATAGAACCAATGGTGCGATCGTGTTGTGTATGTAAAAACTCTGAATATTCGAAACCTAGTGAAGGAATATCTTATCACCGGTAAGTAAACAAATATCTTTATCTTTGTCTTGCTCTTACCTTACCAGTGTTGTAGAATGCAGTTTTGGTTTTTGCCATGGACTAATTTCAATGATTTATTAATTTACTAATAATAAGAATTATTAATTAGTGAGTATTGAATTCTTAGCTTGTCGATCACTTAGGTTGGATAATGAATTTTACTAGAGTTTTATTTCGATACTCAATTAGGAATCTAACCCATGCATAGGCTAAAGATACACAGTGGTTCTTTAAACCACTTTATTTAAAAAATAAAAAACAATTACTAATTTTTACACTTAAACTGTGAAGTCTAAAGTCTACACTAGGACTGTAACTTAAACCAATATAATTTAATAGAACATTATTCTTTATCATCAGACCGGCAAATTTGACCTGAGCTGGAAATCACTTATATTAGTCTTTGCATCATCTGGACACTATTATGTCCCTTCACTACCTAAGATTTTTATATTATGCAAATAAGATCTTTTTTGGGATTATTATAGACACCAAAGAATTTTTAAAATTTTCTATTTTGACGTTTACTTTTAGATTTCCTAAAAATGAGGAAAAAATGCAGCTTTGGCTTTCTGCTTAGGGCCTAAGTGAGGCTGAGATCAAGCGTTATAGCTATGTATGCAGTGACCATTTTCAGCACAAGGATATCATCATGCAACCTTCCGGAAAGCAGTTTTTGCACAAGGACACCGTGCCTGCACAGGTGTGGGCCTTGAATGTTCCTAGTACATCAAAACAGAACGTAAGGTAAGCACTGAGCATAGAAAATTTTGTATTTTGCAAATTACACACTTTTCTCTCCGACCCAAATGATGGATATTATCTCGCTAATGAGGAAAACTCCTGAAAAATTAAACTGATTATTTTTATTGCAAGCTATAGCAAAAAAATAAATATATCGATACGTATTTTTTTATTTCCACTAAAGATGATTATTACGAGAGCTATGCCAGTTTTTAGTTTTGTATGTATAGATATTCAAAATTCAAAAAACATTTATTTTGCATTATATATGATCACGTGTCCACTTATTTTTCATGGGCTATCGAAATCGGCAATAAAAAAATTTGATGAAACTTTCTCGTTATTTTTGAAAAATATAAGCAATACGTAAAAGAATGCGGTATATTTTTATTATGAAACCCTCGATGAAACCCTGATAATAATTTGGTTATATTTACAGCCCCGTGAAATCAGATTCGTCAGGGTCCACTTTGACAGCAATGGACTTGGAAGGAACTTTGAGTGCCTCTGAAACAGGATCGATGGCAGAGTTTGTGGACATACCATTAGACCACTCGATCAACAAACAGGGATGGTAGCCCCGAGGGCAGCCCTAAAGCTAATGTCGAGGATAACTCAGTTCCGAAGAGTTTCAAAAGGAAGCAGCTTTTTCGATCTCCAGCAAACCCAAGGTAAAAATATTTAATTCAACTTTTAATTAATGCCGTTTTTGGTTTTAAATTACAATTAGTTTTTGATTAAAATCTAAACCTGCTTAATTGTTTTGAAGTTCTATATTTTTTTGGGTTTTTTTTTAGCTTAGGTACAAAGTTTTTATTTCTGATTTAGTCTATGAAAATCTATGTACCCATACGACATAATACTATTCATTCATTGCTGTCCTTTGGCAAACGTTTTACTCAAGATTTTACTTTTCAAAATCTTGAAGGTTTTGTTTATAAAAATGTATTAAAAATAGTTGCAAAGTATCTATAATACAAAATTGTTCTGTCTTTATGTTGTTCCCATAAATGCATTTAATTTTTCCATTGCTAATTCAAATTTTATTTTGTAGGAAGCGGTTTTTTGGTGACTTGGAAAGTGTGGATTTTGGAACAAATTATGCAGGCTGCTAAGAATCTATAGAAAACAAAATTGTGTATTTATATAAGATCTTTTTTAAGCTTCAAAGAGAACAACCAGATAAATCACAGTTTTTTTCTAATGATTATTGCAGATCTTCACAAGTTGGTCAGATATTCGTCTATAACTGTAACTTGTGGAATGTAGTCTCTCATATAAAAAAAACTTCTGTGGTGGATAGATCTTGTTGATATTTGAAGATTATCTTGGAGCTTATATTCTATTATAGTTATATTCATTTCAGTTTCAATTTATTATAGGTGTGTTATAACGTTAAAAAAATAAATAATTGTCTACATAAATAAGCTGTTTTATTGATCGTAATTTATCAAAATAATATGTAACTCAATTATATTTTCTTTTAGGTAATTGACTTTTCTTTCAAGAATGCTGTACTTACTACAAGTAATCTGCATTCGCCATTCTTAATTTCATTTCAAAAGACATTTTTAAATATATCTTTCAGGCATAATTGAAATACCCGGCAGTTTATTTGATTGTTAAAAAATGTATTATTCTGTACTCGAAATAAGAAGTATTTTATAAATCATATATTTGGTAGTGAAAGTTCAAATAAAATAATAGGGGAGAGAATCAACTTTAGTATATAAAGTCTTAAAAAATTTTAGTACGGCTCACGTCACTGAAGATTGTCGTGGGGTTGACGTCAAGTTTAGATTTATTTATTTCCTCCCCACTACATAGTGATAAAGTTGGCCCTCGCTTATCAAAGGTGCAGCGCTTAAGTTTCGCAAGTATATACTTCTTTAGGCTATGACTATAATATATTACTTCCAAATTATTTGAGGTATTTTTTAAATCTTTTTTTATTTTGTGTGGAGTGAAATAATGAGTATCGAAATTATCCGATAATGTCAGATTATGGTATCCCATAAAGTGTGCCAATATGCACCTTGTAGCTTTCTTGATAATTGAGATATCACAGACATGTAAACGTGGCAAGAAAAATCGTAAAAGCTTAATGACCGTTTGAACTAATTTTGGTAGTAGAAAAAATTTGTATCAACCTTGTGTAAGTAACCTTTTTCTAGCTCATTTTCTTTCATTCGTAAAGAGGGCTATACTTTACTCACTTAGGTGTGTGAAGTACCGGGATATCAAAAATTAAATTGATAAAAAGTTGGCCATGAAATGGAAAACGTTTGTCGTTTAATGCAATTGTGACATGGCACCTGACAATTTTATCAAAATAATCTCAAAAGAATGACATAGTACAACAGACGTT
Organism: Pissodes strobi; assembly: GCA_016904865.1. Lineage (NCBI taxonomy): Eukaryota > Metazoa > Arthropoda > Insecta > Coleoptera > Curculionidae > Pissodes > Pissodes strobi. The sequence continues at coordinate 72,230 of MU181918.1, forward strand.
TTCTTTCCCATGGCCAACTTTTATCGATATAATTTTTGATACCTCGGTATAACTACTACGTACTTTAGCGTGGTGCAGGAAATAGAAAAATAGGCAAATGAAATTAATTTCACTAATTTTTTCAATATAAACCTTATTTATAATATTTCTGAAAAAATAACGATATTTAACCTTTCCCAAAAACATTCTTTATAATTAATAATTTTGAGGAAACCGTCAAACCTACGACACTGGTCTGGAAGCGACCCAAACAGCGATCGAGAGAGCGAGCGATAATAAAAAGAATACGATGCACGCACGCGGCTGATGACTCGGTAGGGGAAAACAAAAGAGTAGAATTGTTTTCTTTATCGCTTTCTTCATCCCGCAGCTCCCTCGCCCATGTAACTTTGGCTTCACTTTATTTGTACAGGGTTAATAGGGGAGGCGGTATCCATTCCTTATTAAATCCTTGGGAGGCACCATCCAAAATAAATAAAACTGGACCAGCTGGCTTAAATTTTGAAAAATGATGCATCCACCGCACAAAAATATCTGTCATGCTACCTTTATTGGCCATTTCAACTACAGAACCATGAGGAAGATTATTCTTGTAGCTTTATTTTATCATTAACCCTTTATTATTATCATTATCATTGGCGGAACTGCATAACCCAACGCACTTACACATGCTACTACAGTACAATTTTCTGCGTGTTCGTTAGAAATTAGATGAACACGACGTGATCCCTTTTCAGCGAGAACTGCTTGATTATGATGCAGGGTTAGCCTGCAGTCCTTTTCATCAATATTGAAGATACGCTCTGGAGACTGTTTTATGCCAAGCTCATCTAAAATTGATTCCAACTTATTAAAGTGAACTTGAGCAATTGCATGATTTAATTTTTGGGCTCGTGCTGAATTTAAATTTTGAGCTCTTATTTGAGCGAGATTGTTGTGCCTTCTTAAGAATCATTTATACCAATCATATCCCGCCATTTCCTTTACATTAGCAAATTTATGATGAATATTATTATGTACACAGTATCTAAAAACAATCCTTCTCAACGATTTTAGAGTTATAGGGACACCCATATTAGCCAGTCGTAGAGTTCTAGTAACGAGAACTTGCTCCTCTTCTTCCGACAAGATGCTTTTTCTTCCTAGTTTTCTTTTACAACTTTCTGATTTAATATGGTTGCGAAGTGTGGTTCTAGGAATCCCGCATTGCTTTTCGACATCTCTTCGTGACACACCTTTTTTAATTAAGATAAGAGCTTCACTCATCATATCTTCCGTCCAATTGGCACGTATTCCCCTATTTTTCTTCCCCATAGTCTGAAAATTAAACAAAAAAAATCATGATACAAGTTTAGGACGAAAGTAAAACTTTGGACGGAAATATGGCCCACCTATAAAAACAGGTGGGCCATATTTCCGACCTGTCGATTTTGCAAATTTGAGGTTATATATTGAAAAGAGAAAAACAAAATTTAAATCCGATATGGTAAAATGCTATCTAAAATTACAAAGTTCTACGCTGCATATGTACTTACCGGTCTTTCCCACTAAACACCGAAATAAACGCACATCAAAAACACAACATTTTAAAAGAAATACCGTCAAATAGTCACTTTGAAGTATATTTCGAGAGTGACCGGTTAGTGCCTACCTACCATAAAAGTGGAAAATAAACACCCCGATTGCAAGTAGCAAATATGTAATTTAAAGAAGTGGCTGGAACTACCCTAATCTTCGAATATGACACCATAAAAGACCAAAAACTTTATAGTAACTTTTCAAAGTAGCGGTCACTAACAAGTGCTACCATAATGCCTCCATTAAGTTTTTGTTACTTTATAGTAACAATTTATGTTACGGGGTAGTGGCGGCCACGACACCTAGTTACTTCTAATTTGTAGTAGCATTGAAAGTAGCAAAATGGTTACTGCTTCCTTCCTAGGTCACAATAAAGTTATTGTTTCTATAAAGTCGCCTCTGGGTAGTTACAATTGTCACTTTATCGATCCGAAGATTTTAAAGTTCCAAACGGGTAGGGTTGGCCTAATATATTATCGTTCCCGGTACTTTGTGGAAGCATATGGAACTATAAAGTATTTTTCGGATTAAACGGCCATATTTTTTTCATGACTTTTCAGAAAAACAGCTAAATGGCTCAAACATTTTGCGTTTTCAAGCTAAATATACCTAGACTAAAGCTTTTTTCCTTAGTTATTTTGTTATTTTTGACGGTGGACTAATATTTTAAAGTTTCACGCCAGTTTCAAGAAAATTATTTTTTTTATTTTATTACTACATGGGTTTCTATTGCAAATAATATAATAATTTGAAGAGTTTTGAGGGGCGCTCGAAAATTTTGTCTTATATTCAGTAAAGTCGATTGCGTTTTGGAATTTACCTACAAAAGGCGTTAAAATCGCATGGTAAATACCAAAAAAATAATAATGGCTTCCATAATTATTTTCCATCATGACATTTATTTTTATGAAGTGTGAAATAGCATGAAGAGGTCGCTGCAAATAAAATTTAACAGTTTAATGAAAGTTCCACATGTCGGTAGATAGAAAACACTTGGCTGCCACGAATCCGCGACTAGGCAGCTTCGTAACAGATAAGTTGCATTCACCAGTAGGCTACTTTATAGTAACACATCATAGTAACTCTTTTGGTGGCAAAAACTACCCAAGACACTACTCGGCTACTCAAAATCTTTCCCCATTTTGGTCGCAGTTACTTAGCAGCTACGAATATACGACGTAGCCGCCGATGGCCACCGCCCACTTTGTAGTGGCTTTGATAGTAGCAGTTACGTATCTGCCACCATAAATGCTAGTTGGGAGATGACGCCACATGTCCAAGAAAAGCAGGGTGGGCCATATTTTCGCCCTGGCCATATTACCCTTCGGTACCTTGTACCCTTCTGAGCAGATTATTTATAAATAAAATGCAATTGTTTACACAAAGACACTACAGACTCCGTGGTAACCAGTTATCCCGTCTGTAACACAATGCAATAATAGTATATTAAGATACTAGTTTTAAAAGACCATATTTTATCGCACGAGCACGAAATTAGGAAACGACCCGCTTGCGGGGAGTTTCTTAACGTGCGAGTGTGCTAAATGTCTTTTAAAACGTGTATTTTATACTATTTTTTCTATTTTGCACGTTTTTTAATGAAAAACATTAATTTATTCAAGTCGCGATCAAAAGTTGGACTGCCATCTTGTCACTTTTGACGTCTGTATTTTAGGAATCCCATTCAAAACCGTGTCGAAATTTTTTGCTAGCGACCCTTGACATTGACAATTTTGTTAATATCATAGCAACCAGTCAACAAAAGTAGTGTCGAAAAGAGCTTCTTTTCGTCACTACTTTGCGTATCGAAAAGACTTCTTTATGATACCAAAATAGAAAAAAACTATTTTTCAAATACTTTCAATATTCAGATAAATAAAATAGAAGAAAAATTTACAGAATCGCCTACTGAACTTAAAATCGGAAATCTTCGACTAGGCCAAGCAGTTAACTATTACCTTAATATAGTACATTAAAGCGAAGCTAGTTTCCGCAGAATCTTGGGTTTCAATAAAGAGTAGCTTGTATCTTTGTAAACTATCAATGACTCCCTGATCATACCACGCAGCTACCACCGATTCCAAGTACAAATAGGACGTGAAGAAACATACCACCCCATCTGGGACATTTGCAGCTACCTAAAACATTGCAACATAAAATAATAAAGTAACTTTTTCTTCAATCGATACATTTTCATATTGTTACTTTTACTTTTTTTAAATTCTACCCATATAATCCATTCCTTACCTCTACTAAAAGTTGCCCATAATTCCTTATTACAGCATTATCTTCACGAGTTTCAAACCTTGAAGATATAGCGACTTGATCGTTGCCCTTTGAAACAATCTAAAAATAAATGCTCTCTTTATTTATCACTCTAAAATCTTTCATATTAATTTTCACAATAAAAATATACTTATCAGATTGTATTTCAAGAAATAAATAGAGCAATAGTTTTAGCTGTAAAATTAGAGACATTGTTCAGGAATTTCGACAGGAAATTCAAATCATATACTTGAGAAAATCGGAAGGAATAATGTTTTAATCATATGTTCAGTTGCAATTAAGGTGTAGTGAACGATACTATCGAACTGGTAAAATAGTTCTGAAATATTTTTAACTACGTAATATGACGATTATACTTCGTTTCATGAGGCACAAAATGTGCCCGACTAACATTACAAGCATATCTTTCAACAGATAAAATTGATTTGTATCATTCCATCAAAAGCTTTACATATCTACGTTTTAATTAATACTGACTATATTTAGTTGAGGAATCACCTAAAGATTTAATATAAAAATATGTATAATTTTTTTAGACTATGGAAAATGGCAATTTTTGCAGTTAACAAAATTAAAATATATAAAAGTTCATACCATTGGCAACAAGCAAGGCCTTGCCAAAGTCATTGTAAAGGATGACATTATCACAGGATGAAAATTCAGAATTTTTGGATACATGTCCAAGGGCGACAGTGTTCCTGATGTAATCACCACCGTTTGAAATCTATCAAATACTGGTTTTATTGCTATAGATGAATCCAGACATCTGAAAAATGTATGTATTGGCAGCAATACTGACAGAGTTCAATGCGGCAAATAATGTGCCTAGAATTATTTAACGAAATAAAGTAACAAGCTCAATATACAATTATCAACGGTCTAATCACATCATTACACCTAAACTACTACATATAGAATATTGGCTGACTAAGTACAGTTGACGAATTTGAAATCCGGAGAGGGTTTTGTCACACTGTGAGTGTGTCTTTTAACTTACTTTTTACCTCTATGGACACTTCAAAGCTGACAACTATAATAAAAAAATGTTAAATATAAATTATTTTTTATTACGCATGCATCATAATCAACGATTATCGCACGCTGCAGCGTGCTTAAAATGATGTTTATGATGCGCGTACTTTTTTAAAGGTTGCTATAGAAAAATTTAATCATGTCAAATGTGACAGATTAAAATATCCGTCAATATATCCCTTAAGTTTAATATTTAAAACATTTTTGAGATTGTGATGCATTCGTAATAAAAAATAGCGTATGATATACGTGCATAAGAGGCCTTTAAAGCCCTTGCGACTTACAAAACACTCCGCTGCGCGTCGTGTTTTGAAATATGTCGCGCGTGCTTTAAAGGCCCTCTTATACACTTATATCATAATATACTATTTTGGATACTTATTTAGAAAACGGGGTTTCGCTATTATAAGAGATTTTTGAAAAATTCCTTTTTAGGGTGTAAAGTAAAATTGTTTCTATAATTTGATATTAACAAATATTGGCAGCAGCGCAGTGTTATCGTTCTAATATTTCACTTCACGCATGACCCTTCGCTCGCTCCGGGCGCAACCAAGCAAAACTAACCCAAGCTAACCTAAGGCATGTCCAAAATCAAGAAAAAACAACTTTGAAAAATATATGAATTAGTATGTGAAGGCTTAAAAAATTGGTATACCAGCTGATTGTTGACAGGACAATGTTGTCAAACTGATTTGCGTCGACGTACATCAATTTTGATGATTCACGTGCTAATTCATATATTTTTCAAAATTGATTTCTCTTGATGTTGGGCATGCCTTGGGTTAGTTTTGTTTGGTTGCGCTCCCGGAGCGAGCGAAGCCAGCGGAGGGCCATGCGTGAAGTGAAATATTGGAACGATACACTGATGCGCTGCTGCCAAATGCGCAGGTTCGAAGGTCGAAAATTTCGTTTATGTAGACGTGAGTGTCAAACTGTATCTACCTATTTGTTAATAACAAAATTATAGAAACAATCTTACTGAGCTGCCGATGCCGTGCGGATTATTGGTACATTTCCTCTATAAATGGTATATTAACGGTTTCCCAATTTTACAATAAAATCAGATTATACAATAATCACAACATTTTTCCATCAAAAATTAAATTAAATTAAGGTATTAAGCACAGGAACAATGCGCTAGCATCATTTAACTAAAATTTAACCAAAATTTACAAGGAGAGACTTCTAACAACTTGTCTAAAGTTAGGTAGTGTCATATTAAAAATATCCAGTTCAGTATAATTATCATTAGCAAGTCTACACATTCTCGTTAAAGGACTCTGCATGCCATAAGTAGTTAGATGAAATTTGATAAAAAATAAATAGGAGTCACGAAAAATTCTTTGGGGGACATGAAAAGATATGAGATTCAAAAGCTCTGGGCAAATTATAAGACTATTAACGATTTTGTATAAAATATATAAATCTGTTTGTGAACGACGAACTCTTTATGATCTTATGTTTAAGAGATTTTCAATTTCTATGTAATTGAGTTGTACAATTTAAATGCCACAAATCTGAAAAATTTACGCTGAACTTTTTCTAGTGAATCTAAATAAATATTATAGTGTGGTGACCATATAGAGCTTGCATATTCCATAACTGATCTTACAAATGAACAATATAGAGTTTTAAAACATATAATGTCACTCTTAAAGAACGAAGAATGAATCCTAACAATTTTAGAGCTTTGTTTCTGACATAATTTAGGTGAAAGCTGAAACGAAGCTCATTATCTATATAGACACCCAAATCCTTAATTTCATTAACTCTACCCAACCAAAGAAGTGCTCTTTATAGTATAGTCAAAAATTACATTATTTTTCTTCCTTGATACAGTCAACATCTTACATTTGTCAATATTCAGCTCAATACCATTATTAGACAAACACCATTGAGACAAGGTTTTCAAGTCCGATTGCAAATCCAGGCAGTCATCATGATGATTTATAATCCTAAAGATTTTTAAATCATCGGCGTAAAGCAGACAATGACAATATTTAAATTTTTCCACAATATCGTCGACAAAAAAATTAAATAATAAGGTTGCCAGATGAGCACCCTGAGGGACACCAGAATCAACACATAAAAACTTGAGAGAGAAAGTTTTTAATTTTTACAATTTGCCTTCTATCCGATAAACAATCCTTAAACCATGCCAACAATGGGCCATTCACTCTAAGAACCTGCAACTTATAAATTAAAACATCTATTTAAACGCTATCGAACGCCTTGGCAAAATCAGTGTAAACAACATCAATCTGTTGTCGATTCTCCAAAACATCAGACAGAAAGTCACTGAAAATCAACAGGTTAGAAACAGTCGACCGTCTTTGAATAAAACCATGCTGACTACCTGAAAACGCATTATTAAAAAGGCAATATATTTTCTTAGCTATTATACATTCAAATATCTTCGCTACAATACACATTTTGGATATTGGACGATAATTTCTTATATCAGCTTTATCACCACTTTTAAAGATTGGCGTTACATATGTTAATTTCCAATAGTCAGGATAGGTACCGGTACGTAAAGACAGATTAAAATGTTCAATAAAACATCAGTTATAACACATTGACAATTCTTAAAAACAATATATCTAAGCCATCAGGGTCTGGTCCTAGACTGGTCTTAAGATCACTAATACAATTAAAAACACCAATCAAAGAAATATCCCAGGAGTTCAACTCCATCGCGCCCTTACAATTGGAGGAACAGAACAGTCTATTTTTTTTGTACACCGGGCCAAAATGATCAGAGAAAAATGTTCAGAGAAAAAATTTGCAATTTCTTGAGGGCGTTCAGTGCTTGAATTATTATATGTCATAGAGCGCGGTAATTCTGAGGTTTTATTTTTCCTATGGACAAATCTCCAAAACTCTACTGTCATTGCTAATATCACTCTGTGAACTTGGTCAATGTGATTTTTATAACAAATGTCATACATTTCTTTGCATTTTGCACTAGCATTACTAAATTTTTCATAGTCCGAATGACATTGCGATTGTTTAAATCTTTTATGACATATTTTTTTTGTAATAATCAAAGATTTCAATTCATCATTGTACCAATTCGGAATTTTTTTTTGTTTTGCTACAAACCTAAAGATCAAAATTACATTATAAAAATTATTCAGTGCCTCATTGACATTATCAACATTTAATATTAAGCTCCAATTGATGCCAGCAAGATGATAGTCAACATAATTTGCAAGTTTTAAATTATAATATTCAAATTCACTATACATAGTAGGCATTTCAGTGTTAACAACTGGTATATTAAAAACCAGCGACGGATGATATTCATCACAAGGTAAGAGAGGACTATCACAGGTATGAACATTATAGTTAGCGTCAGAGAAAATAAGATTCAATAGTGAACACTTGGAATTATAAATGCCATTAATCTGAAACAAATTTGAAAAAGCAAAATAGTCAATGATCGCTAATGCGTGAGGGGACACTAAGTGATTTACACAAACACCATGGACATCATTCTTCCAGCGTACGTCTGGCAAGTTGAAATCACCTCCTATAACAATTTTGTCAAACTTATTCTCCAACATAATTTCCTCCAGGGAGTTATAAAAGGCTCCATAAAGTTCCAATTGTGATTTTGGTGGCAAGTAGACTGAACCTAATAGCATTTTTATACCATTACCAGAGATTAAAACAAATACATGTTCCACCTCGGCTACCCTAGTAAATAGCTTCCTAGAAGGTAGACTGTTGTTTACTGCAATAAGTACACCCCCGCCACGCTCATAACAGCTTGAATTATTGTAGCGATCACACCTATATAAGGTGTAGCCATGGAAGCCCAATTCTTCATCTCCAGTATCCTGATTTAGCCAAGTTTCAGTAAATAATATTGCATGATATTCATTCAGAGCCAAAGAACTTGCCACTTTAGCCATCTTTGTTCTCATCCTTCGGACATTCTGATAGTACAGTGCTAGTTCTTGAACCTGTGTTGACCCTGAGGCATAAAATTTCCACCTTGCCTTCTCTGTGAGTTTTTTAGGTTCTTATTATTATAATGACGATTAAAGTTATTTCTGTGAAAGGTAACGGCCTTATCAGTTGGTCAAAGATTAGGATTGCAAATCGGCTCACAGTCTTGAACTCGAACAGCAACGAGGCTGCAGAGATTTCTCTTCTGCAGTTTTTCAACAGATATAGCATCAATGCAATTGCTCTCTACGTGGTTCAAGATTACAATATCTGCAGTGTTACTCTTCAGGTTACTCAAGTGGAACCATCTACATTCATCAGCTGCGGAGAGTACTCCAATGGAGCAGTTGATCCCTCGAACAGCATTACGAGGGGTTTTAGGGGTGTGATCCAATGCAGTAGCACTGCAAGATGCCGCAGATAATGTTGCACTATGATCAATCTGGTAGTTCGATAAAGAAGTGACCTGGGCCTGAGTTATAGCCTCCGAGACCCTTGCTGCACTAATAATAGATTTTGGTTTTTGTATTTCATTAGTTGCAGAAACATCAGATACTATTAAACTAGAGGGTTGTGGGTTAACAGCACTCCCCTTCACAGTGTCAAGCAAATGAATGATTTTCTCTTTATCTGAGATAATAACTTCCTTGTCATTTATTGTGGACATTTTCGTCGACAACCTGTCTTTTTTTGCGAATATGGCAGTTTTAAACATATTTTCTCAAGATTATCATTTTGCTCTTCCGTGCTTATTCTTTCCTTTTAGTTTTTTAAGTCAAATTTTGTAGACCTATTTATTTACTGTATAATTAAGTTACTGTTGTGTTCCCAAATACTGCTATTATTGTTAATAAAACAAATCATTACCCGACTGCCTTTTATTTCTCACAAAAGAAAGGGCTGAAAATAAAATAACCATTAATAAAAATTAGTGTGTTTGTGAACCACATAGCAGAAGTGAAACTTCATCCAAAGAAAAAAGTTAACCTCTTGGCTTGAATTAAATATCTTAGCCAACGGGGTTGATATGCTGAACACTGATTTAAAATAAATCAATAACGCCTTAAGGTTTCCAATACTCTTTTCTCAACTAGGCAGACTCTAACAGGGTTAAATTATTGATGGTTTACCTGGACCGGCAAATGCACTGGGATGCTCCTACATATGCATGCAATTGGAGAGTGAGTCAAATAAACTACTGCTACGTGGTTTGGCAGACTGTATATAACAGTAGGTACTAAAAGAGGCATATTTCTACCAGTGCCACCCTATCATGGGCGTAGACAGGGAGGGGCCAGGAGGGCCGTGGCCCCCC
>MU181918.1:92397-118874 GCA_016904865.1 Pissodes strobi
ATACAATTGAAATAAGAAACATAATGACAAATTTTGCATACTTGTGGATGTATACACATATTCTTCCGAGAACTCAAAACCACACCAATAAGACTAGGATACTGGCCATCATGTTTTTCATAGTAATCCAACAGTTTTTTTAATTCCTCCATAACTTTTTCAATTTCAGGCACAGTACGAGAACAATATATAAGCTTCCTGACATCATGAGGATGCTCAATCATATATGCTATGATAAGAGAGAGAAGAGTTGTTGTCTTCCCAGTTCCAGATGGCATTTCAAGTAAACAGTGACCCTTAAATATGACTAATAATTAGTTCAATAATGTGTTTATATAAATCTCTAGTTAATGGAAGCACTTTAGAAATAGAGGACTAAAAATCTGTGTCGATCACGACCTTTCCGAAACAAAACAACCCTTGATTAGAATAGTTTTGATCAGCTCTAGCTAGACTTCTAAAAAAGGAGCAAAACAACCAGTGCTAACCTAACCAAACTAAAGCGAACTCTCACTATAGTTGGTTGTTGGTTCCACTTGAAATTTGAAGCTAGCTTCATCAATATTAAAAATGTTACCTTTGCATCAAGAGCTTTCTTAAGTTCACACATGTAAGCATATTGTTCTGGGTAAATATATTCGTAGGGAAAATACACGATAAGGCCGTCTACGCTTAACCTGAAAATACACAGATTAATTTTAGCACCTTGACATAAAGATTTTAGTTTACCTCATTTTTAAGATATCCCAAAAAACTAAAAATACAGACAAAAATGTTTATTAAACGAAACCGGTATTTACGGCTTATGATGTTTATTATTTACAATTTACATCGCCTCTGAAAGCTAGGTTATGTAAGCAAAATTAAAGGTGTGGATTAGTTTACGTTCATTTGTCTTTATAAGCTCCTGACTTAATTGCCGTCTGCTGTCTGCTCACGTTTATCTCGATTTCGATTCAAATGGTACATCGAATCAATACATAGTATCGATATAAGTACTAATCGATAAAGCGAATTTCTAGATTAAAGGTCGGTTTATAAACTGTTTGCTGTTGACGTGACGTTGACGTTCGAAAGATAACCTTACGGCGAAACGAACAACTATTTATAAACACCCTTACGGCTCCGTTTGACGTTCGTTTGCTGTTGGCCGTTACGTTCGAGATGGCCAAGTTTTAACGTTTGATGTTCAATGTCGTTCAGTTGTAACCAATCAAACGCCGTTTTAAAATCACGTGTACCTGTCACATGTCAAATTATCCGCCATTATTTTTCGAAATCGATCATTTTCTCGTTGGCTTTGTGAGTGAGTAGTTTATTTAGTAGTTCATTTATAGAACAAAGTTAATAAAAATTGAAATCATTAACCCAAACAAAGAAGACAACAAAAGATTGTAGGGTATACTTATATACCACGAACGGCAAACGTCAAGTTTATAAATTAGTGCCCGCTTCGACAGCACCGTCAACGTAACGTAAACGGCAACGTAACGTAACGATAACATCAAGTTTATAAATCCTACTTAAGTGTTTCCTCGAAATTCTCCCATATAAAATTTTACTAAATCTTTCATTCATGTTTTTTAATAATCAAAGAAAACAGCTATTTAAATATAAAGAAAAATAATGTATGTTGATATAGAAAATAGTCTAAAGTGAACGACAGAACGAACGACGACATGAGTTTGAGCAGCACTAGCATAGCAGCCATAGCTAGCAGCTAAACCCCACGCAAAACAAATGATCCCGAGTCAGCCCGAAAGAATTTCAAAGTCAATCTTAACTTCACGCATGGCGCTCCGCTCGCTTCGGGGCGCAACCAAACAAAACTAACCAAAATTTATAAAAAGAAACAAACATAACCTAGCAAATTGGCCTTTGAGGACCAGAGCCATATAAAAGAAACAACAACAACAAACATAACGTTTAAAAAAAAAGTCTCTTGCCACAGACGGGAATCGAACGCGAGATTGGCGTCTCGCATGTTAATTGGCAATAGGAAAGTAATACAGTAAACCGACCAACCGAACCGAATAACGCAATGACTTGGATTGTTGATTATTTCGAGGGTTTGTTTACTATTTTAGAATGTCTAATATTTTACTTCACGTATGGCCCTCCGCTCGCTATGGGGGCACAGCCAACAAACTCTATCCAAAACTAACCCAAGGCATGCCCAAAATGAAGAAATTGAGCGAGTATGCTAGTACTCGAGATACTGATGTGTAATCATATGTCCTATATCGACATCATGGACATGAAAATCTGATACCGCCCTAGCGGCTAGCTTTTTAGAAGCGCCACTTGAGTCGTTGCAATCGCGGCCATCCTTCGCGGCCGTCCTGGATTAGCTTACTCCTCAATGCGCATGGGTTATGATGTCACATCGGCTTACACATTTCCGTCCCATTTGCCGAGATTTAGCCTCATACCGCCACGTAAAATGTTTACACTTCAAAAACTTTTTACACACATAACCTTAAAAAATAAAATAAAACTTCGAGGGGAATCGAACCTGGGCGCATATATTTTATTCTTAGAGATCCTAACGAATTCTACCGCCAGACTAGTCCTGGACAGAGCACGCATCTCAATCTTTACTTTTACATTTGTATTCTTTTTTTACTTTATGCAATGGCCTCCGCTCGCTTCGCTCGCTCCGGGGCGCAACCAATCAAGGCTAACCCAAGACATGCCCAAGATCAAGAAAAAAAAACGTTTTACAAGCATAACCTTTAAAAAAGCATATCTGAGCCACGAGGCCCACTGAAAGCAATCCTCTGGACTCTGGACCATAAATACATCTATTTGTTAGAAATGTATTTATGTAAACATTGTGATTTGGACATCATTAGGATCTTTAAAAATAAAATATATGCACCCGGGCCGCCGTATCACAGCCCCAGCATCTAACCACACCAGAGCACTTGACAGCAATTCATAGCAGTAGACGTTTCCCGTACCACATCAGAGGGCTTCAGTGTTGCACGCGTATTACATTGATGACATACACCATATCTTTAGGGTCTAGCGAATTGCTGTCAACTGGTCTCGTAGCTTAGTGGTTGGATGCTGTGTCTGCAATACGGCGGTCCTGGTTCGATCCCAGTTTCAAGACATGTTTTTCCCTTATAATATTATGTGTAAAAATTTTTTTCTTTGTTTTGAGCATGCCTCGAGGTAGTTTTGATTAGTTTCTGTTGGTTGCGCTCTCGTAGCGAGCGGAGGGCCATGCGTGAAGTGAATTAATAGACATTTTTGTCACCAATGTGATACGCGCGCAACTCTGAAGCCCTCTGTTGTGGTAAGGGCAACGTCTTGTATTCATTGGACCGTAAATACATCGGTAAACTGAGGGCCATGCGTCATTGGTCCGGCTGATTAGTTGCCCTATCCGCGGCTTTCCGTAAATCATGAATACCGGGCCTCATCATCGGCTGGCGAGAATCGTATGCAAATGAACATTTAGCGTTTTTTGGCGAGTAACCACAGTTAACTACAAGTAATACTGAAGTAAGTGCCAAGCGGGCACCCCACCACAAATTCTACTTTTTGCTTCTGTCCTCGCCAAAATATCGTAGTTAGATTGACCTGTCGAACGATATAACATTTTTTACATTGCTAGAAAAGAATATATATATTTTGCGTATTTATTGGAAAATGGTCAGTTTGATCAGTACAGAACGTTTACTCATATTTTTAATGACAAAATGGTGGCCTCTGGAGATAAGCAAACTAATGGTATTTTTTAGATGAATATTCCAATGCGTATGAGGCTTCTATAGAAGAATTTTATGAACGGATCTTTTACAACTTGTTCAGGATGGAAAAACCAACATTTCACATGTTTGGGTTAGTTTGGGTTAGTTTGGGTTAGTTTGGGTTTTTTCAAAATTAATCCGCCATAACTTTATCAAACCTCGAGTAGCACACCTCGTCACGTATGTAAGTTGTAGTAAGCCGTAGTTGAAAAATGATGATGTAATAGTGACGTCACGAAACTTCCCCTCACTTACCACAATTAAAATAATCCTCGGGAAAACAAAGTAGTATCCTGTAGTATGCCGTGGTTAATTGTAGTTAGCTCGCGAAAAAACGCTTGTTATAATGAAAAAGTGCGGCTCAGACCGACTTTTAGTTTTTAGTGATTTGGCATTGATATTGTTGGCGATTTTATTTTTCTCTGGAGATGATGATTTATGCCTCGTCTTTGAAGTTTTGACATACCGACCGTTTATTTGTATTTTTTTTTCAGCGGAATTTCCGTCGTTCCGTGAGGCACTTAATTACTTTCGTGATTCGGCGACTTTTTCTTCAAGTAGCCTCTTGTTCTTTTTAAGTAGGTTATTCTTTTGTCATTAGACCTAGGATTAGCTCCCTCGGCAGTGAGATTGTCTCGCTTCCATCTTAGTCCATCATTGAGATTTTGCCACGAATAGTGCACATGTGTCGTGTCTTACAGTTTATGGTTCTTTCATTAGGCCGATCTCTTGCAGCACACGACATGTAGAAGGTTTTTCCATACTCAATGCACACTACACCGGACAATGTCTTGATCTTCCAGCAGTCGAAGACTATTTTCTCATCATCGATACGATTCGCATGCTGCGACTTCCGTTTTTGAAGTGAAAACTTCTTTAGGCGCGTTTTGCGTTTTTTTTTTGTGGGGTTGAATGAGACCGAGCCGTCACGCTCGGATATGTAACGTCACGCGTCACGCTCCTTCTACTGGCATGTTCCCGTATAGGTAGGGGGCCGACATTTTCAGGGGATGTAGCCGGGGTAAAAAGAAGATCCTGGACGAAAACAGGACCCCGTACCCCCTCGGTTTAGCCAGGGGAGGGGGGAGAAAGAAAAACTTAAACAATTCATTTCAGGAGAACGGGAAGAGGTACGGGGTGGAAATTTTTATGGTAGGTGCGCCCCATGGGGGGCCACCTTAGAGCATACGGGGGGACCGGGGCTCTAATTAAGGGGGATTTTGGGGAAAAAACCGTTCCCGTATAGGTAGAGAGCCGGGGATGTAGCCGGGGTAAGAAGAAGATCCTGGACGAAAACGGGACTCCGTATCCTCCTCCCGTTTGGCCAGGGGAAGGGGGAGAAGGAAAAACTTGAATAATTAATTTCGGGAGAACGGGAAGAGGTACGGGGTTGAAATTTTTATGGTAGGGGCTCTAATTTAAGGGGGGATTTTGGGGGAAAACAGTTTTTCGCCCATATTTCTGCAACGAAGGCTCGAATCGAAATTCTGACAAGCGATGACTCCGCTTGTTGAAGTTTTCACTTCTATCGTGTGATCTTAACCACACACAAATTTTTTTACGGAAATAAAACTTTCCGCCATTTTTTTTTTTCACTTTAAGAAACCGATTAATGCGGGTCAGGGGTATATCATAAAATTCGATCTATTTGAACCTCGATTTGAACCGATCGGATGGAGTTTAATTGCATTTAGAGACGCGATATCGTGTATATAATGTAACGATGACAACCTCGATTTGGATCAGATGCTGTAATTCAGGTCAATCCTGTCTTTTAAGTGAGTTGTAGTGAGTTGAAGCGATAAATAAGGCGATGAATAAAAATCGATTTGAAGAATGAAAGACGAATAAACAACTTTACCCTCGAAATCAGTTTTGCCTTTCTGGTTTAGCTGTAGTTTTTGAAATGAAACTTCTGTACCTGGAGAACAAGTTGGTAGACGCCTTACGAAAATGTTATTAAAGGTGACAAGACGCGAAGTGATTGAAAGTAGAGAGGGGGATATACCGTTGGGAAAGACAGAAGAAGAGAGTTACACGGTGACACGGCGAGACGAATTTTGCTTTCGGATCGTCCACAAATAAAACCAACCATGGGATAACCATCTTTTGCCCTCGTCCCTTCCATGTCATTCGCACCGAACTTGCCTATCTTTCTTTGACAACAATCGATCATTGAACGGGTTGAGGTTGTATACTATGTTCTACCACTCGTGTCAGCGAATTTGCATAATATAAAGGCGCTAAACGAGTCGGAGTCTACTGTATACTATTAAATTTTTTAATATTCTATTGTTTTTACGGAATTGAAAAAAAAAAGATTCAGATGACAAAGTTCACCAAAGGCACAGGATCGATTAAAAAGTTATTGCACTTAACCGATCGGTTAAACCGGATTTCGTTTTCATTTCCTCAACAATTCGTATTCTAAATTATAATTCCAATGACGTTGAGTTTATCAGTATTGTATTTTGTAAAACATCAGGTTCGATCACCCGATACTGCAACTTTAATATCAGCAATGTAGCGATATTTAAAAAAAAACATCTGTAATTCGCCATATCGATATGTTTTTTCATTCCTAGCAGCGAGGTTAAATTTAATTAAAATAAAAATCCGTCAAACCGAGCAATACCCACTCATATTATTACATGTGGGTGCTAGAGATGGCAATAAAAATTTAATAATCGATTAATCGATCATTTGATTAATCGAATAATACTAATCGAATTTCGATTAAAATCGATAGAAAATAATCGATTAATTGATAATTCGATTAAGCGGATATTGATACTTAAATTTTTAAAATACTATACACAAAACTGATGAAATTTTAATAGGCACATAATTAATGGATAGAAGAAAATAAATGGATGAAAAATGAGATGATTTATTAACATTGTTTATTACAGACCTAACCTCACTAACATTACATTCACTAATAATTATTAAATTATTATTTTTTTAGCCACGGGTTCAAAAATGTAATGAACCTATTCCTCTTCTCCGTAGTGGTTGCTTCAGCCTTTGAGAACTATCTCTCAGATGGTTGTAATACTGTTTACAATGTTAGACTTGGAGCTAGCCCTAGCACTGCACCTAATGAGCCCAATGAATTATTTCACTTCACGCATGACCCTCCGCTCTTTACGGGGGCTCAAAGAACAGGAACTAACCCAAGGCATGCCCAAAATGAAGAAAAAATACCTTTTACGAACATAACCTTAAAAAAAATTAAATAACCGATAGGAATTGAACCTCGGGCCGCCGCAAGGTTAACCACTAAACCACCAAAGCACTCCCAGACAATTCATTGCACCGTAAAGACATCGGTAAACTGAAGGCTGATTCGGTGCCGTGCTAGATCTAGCTCTAAATCGTTTATTTTACGTTTTTTAATTCGAATCCACCATCAATCGATCGAGACCGTTCCATTCATTACCAACGTAATAAGCACAACAGAGCAATTAGCGTCTTCCGACAGTGGCCTGGTCGAATCGGGAGAATTACCCATGTCTTCGAGGTATACTGAATTGCTTCCAACGGTCTGGTAGCTCAGTGGTTAGATAGTGGGTTTGTGATGCGAAGATTGCTGATTCGATCCCCGTCAGTGCCGAGCTTTGTTTTTAATTCTTTTTAAGGTTATGTTTGTAAAATGCTTTTTTTCTTAATTTTGGGGTAGACTGGGTTAGTTTTGTCTGGTTGCGCCCCAGAGCGAGCGAAGAGAGCGGAGGGCCATGCGAAATCACTTAATTATTGCCGACATTCGGCAAAGGTCGCCAAAGATCACCAGAAAAGTTCAACACAGACCGCTGTCTGAAGACGCTACTAACAATAGTAGCCATCGTCTAAGGTAGTAACTACGGAGGGCTATAGGGTAGGAGACCGAACGCTTATGGCCGAATTTGCGATTTCTGTCCATGTTTTTGGTTAGTTCGCTGGGTTGGCCGACAGAGGCGCAGTGATCGCACCCGCACTTAACTTTTCGTGTATTAGATAGACCAACGAGAGATTTTTTTGGATTATTTGTGTAAAAAACTATTTATTTCTGTATTTTTGCGTTATTAATATAAACAATGAGTGACATAACTTGTTATACAAGTAGAGTTTGCTTCGTGCCGGGATGTAAAACGGGTTATTCTTCTGATAGGAAGCTCAGGAAAGAACGAGGAGAGAACAACCCAAGTCTCTTTCAAGCTCTTAACGTAAGTAAAATATTTGTTGATAAACACTATTAACGATTAATGCATTCGTTAAAATATATACTTTCGATTTTATAAAAATTTTAAAAATTACATCAATGTTTAGAATGTTTGCAAACAACATAACCTAAAAACTCTTGGGAGTAAAATTATTGTATAGTAATAAGAACAAAAATTAATATGATTACATTAGAAATAGTTTAATTGTTCGCCTTTTTAACAAATATTTTGTTTAAACACTATAGTTTTCATAGATCTGAAAACTAAAATAAGGCCATTTTAACCAGTTATCACTTAGGTGGTGGGAAATCATACAAAAGCCCTAGATGTTCATTAATACGTTTTCTTTTTAGGATCCTGTAACATTTCAAACGTGGCTAAGAACAATTCCTAGACAAGATAAAATATTTAGTGTAAAAGATGTTGTTTGTGCGTTGCACTTCCCAGAAAAGGATATTTTGCGTTTTTATGAAACAAAATTGGTTGATGGCACCATTAGTAGAATTCCGAGAGGAAAACCAATATTAAAGAATGAGTCAGTACCAGTGATATTTCCTAATCTCCCTTCATATTTATCAAATCCTAAAAACAGGCGAAAACCATCATGTGAGCGAACCGAGGAGCGATCCAAGATACAAAACATAAAAAAAATAAAACATATACCATTACACGATCCACCTAACAGTACTATTACTTCAGCTGGAGTTGAAATGCCAGGTTATAGCTTAGAGGAATCTTCCGATAAGCCACATGTCAATAACGAGATAGATGCAGCATTGGTTTTGTTTGAAAATTTGAAAAATAATTATAACACAATTTGCACTCCAAATAAGCAGTGGTCGGGTACATTTATTTGTGGAAGTACTTTTTGCTGAATGGGATGATATCTATATCAAAACCATACCATACCACAAAACCAAACCATACCACAAAAAAAATTGTGATACGCCAGGATATGTCTTTTAAGGTATTGGATTTTTATTTGGTTACTTCTCATGTTAGTAATAGAATATTTTTTATCGAATATTTAATCACTTGCTACATAATTGGGACAATAACAAGTATTTACAACTAAGTGTATATGAGCCCAGTCACATATATGTTGGAATTTCTCCTCTGATGTTTTGAAATAGACTTCTCAACATGTGTAAATAAAACAGTTGTAATTTGATTCCGAATATATTTGATTTTAACTAAAAGTTAAATCTTGACACTTTGGGTCATCGTTAACTGCTGAATTTTTTGATACTAATAAAATACTTTCCACCACATTGTATAATATGCTGTTACTTATTTCATGAATGTTTTAAGGTGTTGTTTGGGAAAACTGAAATTAAGCTTGATGGTGGACACAAAATATTTTCAGGCTTTGAAGAGATAGAAAATATACTAAAAATCATTAACAAAATTAAAATATGTTCAGGAATTAAATTGATAAGGTGGGTATATATAGGTATATTTTGAGGTATATCTGAGTAACATCTGTCATTTTTCTTTTATATTTTTTTAGTGCCTGATTGTGTACTTCATCACTACATAGGTACTACTAAGTACAATAAGTATGTCGGATGTAAGTAACTTACTCCTTAAATTGTGTTGTGTGTTGCTGCTTAACAATATTTTGTTCTTAGTGGTGTGATGCTATACCTATGAATTTATGCATAGGAATTATTGTACAGTATTGATAGTTTGTGGTTTTCTTCTAATGTATTTCATTACACTTCCTAGTTTGTATACACCTGTTCTCTGAATAACTTACATATATAAATAACAATATATACATAACAATTATGAAAGACATTTTAAGACATATAAAATACATCTATTAATATTCTACTAAAGTAAAGAAAATAATTCTATAATATTTTACACTAAGTTTGATTTTTTTATTAATGTTACTCATCATCTGACTCATTTCAGCTTCTGTCGAATACTGTCGATATACACTCTTTGATCTGTATGGGAGCGGGCTTCGGTTGGGTTAACATACTCTTGACGTGGTTTAAAACCAAAATAAATTCGTCTTTATAATTATTTATTTTGGAATAAACTAAGTTATCTGTCTATCTATCATAGATAGGTTGAAACAAGTTACTTTAGAACTTAAAAAAAAAAACATATTAATTTTGCCACTCATTATTATTATGGCATGTAAGCATTTTTTACACACACATTCAAGATGAGAATCTTCTTTTGGAGTCTGTTGTTGGTTTATTTATTTATATATTTATCCCTGATCACTGTAATGAAATAAATTATATTTTTTAACATAACTGCTTTTTTTCTGAGTTTAAATTTAAATAATAAAAAATGTGTATTAAAGTTGTGTGTTTTATTTGCTTTCCAAAAAAAATAGTCCTTTGTGTATCTACAACATCCTGATTTTTAAAATCCAAGCATCTTTGGGATCGTATTAACATAATGCATCCAAAAAGGTACTTATTCTACGGAACACTTTGTATTTACGATTATTTAAGACCGGGTGGTTAATTTCTTATTAACATTATCTATACTTTTTCTGTATTAATAAATTTTCTCAATGTATTCTCTTTTCATAAAAAAAAATCGATTCTAAGAAGTAAGTAAAGGAATATAAAAAGTTTCCTCTATGTTGCATATACTTTTCGGAAATACTGTATAATCTTTTTGGACCCATCATTTGCTATGCTATTTTTTCAAAAACATTCCTGCTGTGACATAAAACACAAACACTGCTAAAGAACTTCTTTTAAGCCTAAATCCTTGAAAACAATTAAAGATAAATTAAGTTTGAAAGCACATGTTGTTTTGTCAATTTTATCATTAAATAAAGCAAAATCCGTCTATGAAATTTTAATGAATATTTAAAAAATAGCTTTTACTTCATGTAAAATCGTTATTTGTCTCTCAGAAAGCAATAAGTTAACTAATTTCAATAAAAAATAGTTATTGTCCCATAAGAATCCATGCATTTTTTAGCGCGGATGAAACACATGCGCCTCTGGCGGCAGTGTTTGAAAGCTGATTTATCGATGCAAAACTGTGACCGAAACAAATGTATTGCGATCGGTCTCCTACCCTATAGCCCTCCGTAGTAGTAACAGAGCACAGAACAGACCTATTCGGATCTCTTCGATTCCAATCGCGAAGTAGCAGTAGTAATGTAAATCAAATTAAATTTTCTATGATTAGTTGATATAAAAGATAAGATAACAGAAGTTTCAATTAATATGAAATTAATCGATTAATTACTGATTAATTGAAATAAAAAATATCATATGATTAATCAATTAATCGAAACAAATTAATCGATTATTCATTCATTTGATTAAATCGCTGCCATCTCTAGTGGGTGCACAGTATATACAGAGACAAGAATATAATAATATATAAAATATTCAGTTATTTGGAAATTTAATTTAGCCAAGATAGTTACAGGAAAAAAATAAAATGGTGTGCAAAGACACGCTGCGTATAAAACATATACCAAAAGAACTTACGGACGCCCAAAAAGAAGACTTTGTTCGGCATTTCGGAGCTTATAAAGTGAAGGTGCTAACTTCCAAAGCGAAAGCTAAGTCTATTGTTTATGCTAAATTTGAGAACGAAGATGTTGCTAAGAATGTTATGTCCAGGTTGCATCAAATTAGTATATTAAATTGTAGGTTATCTGTAGAATATGCAGAAACAGATATTCTGCAGGGTCAACTGACAGCCCAACGGGTAGATGACTTACGTGATGGTCCAGATAAGAAGTTTTTTAAAACTTTTATTAAGAACATAAATGCATTTAATGACTCAGCAGGATTTTATCAACCACCGCCATCTCATTTAAAATATAATTATCCAAAAGCAAATAGATCCACTATTAATAATATTGCCCATGCTTTGGCAACCGTTCCTCGTTTCTATACCCAGGTACTCCATTTAATGAATAAAATGAACCTTCCACCTCCTTTTGCAATGCCTGAACCTCCGGTGCGTACAATTCCTGGAAATCAACCTGTACAACCTCCAATCATTGTTCAAAATCCAGAAAAAATGTCTCAAAAAAGGAAAGCTCCATCATCATCAGAATCAGAGTTAGAAACTGATGAAGAGGCAAGCAAAAGTAAAGAAATTATCCCACAGAAGAGAAAAGTGGCACAAAAGAAGGTGTTAAAAAGGCCTAAGTTTATTAAACAACCTTCTATACAGACTACAATCTCATCTAAACCTGTTGAGAAGGTGGATAATATTTTCGAAAGAGTAAGTATGTACAATCAATCTCCTTTCTAAACTTGATTTGCTCGGTTCAAATTATTTTTAAAGATAGTTTATCCATCCAAACTTAGGAGGTAAGTCCAAGAGTAAAACAAAATGTATTTTCTTAATCTTGTATTTTACCCAAACTTCTCAAGTGAGCAAACATTCCAATATTTAAAAAGGGCAATCACCTCACCAGCTTTCAGTATGTTAGTACTGATATTACCAGTTGCATCAAAGATTTTTGAAAATGTAATATGTACTGGATTGATAATTCATCTCGTTAGATTTAATATTAATATATTACCAAGTATATTACATACATTAATAAACCAGTGATTACATTTTCATTGTTGTAATTCTTTAAATTTGTTTTATTGACACTATTACTGCATTATTTAGATATGTGTAATTGCATATTGTATTGCTTTTAATCATGGTAAATCGAATAGTAGATAATGAACATTATTGATATTATAATAGGTAGGTATATATCATTAAATATTAACTAAAGATGAATTGGTTGAAAACATTTAGGTATTTTTTTGCATAAGACATATTTGGACTTTATTCACCTTCCTGTACATCTTCTTTATGAATGTGTAGTTTGATCCATGCAACAGAAAATAATATCCTTAATTTGCTTGCTTCAGGAACTGCTATGTGGGCTGTTCGTGTACAGGGTGTCCGGTTATAAATGTAACCCCCTTTAACTTTTTTATTTGCCCTCGTATAAAAAAATGTTCAGTACAAAAGTTGTAAGGATCATCATACAGTTTTCTGCAGTGTTACTAGAAAAACAATTGAACATCGAAATTCTACTGTGCATATTAAATTAATGTTTTTTTAAATGGGACACCCTATATATTCTTCCGGATATCAGTAGAGCTCTTTAAGACGAGTTCAGTAATATAAGGTTTGTTGGGTCTAGCTATAATAGTTACCGCGTAAATTGCAAGAGTGTCGGGTATCTGATTATTACTGAACCCCTCTCCTAAATTCTTTATTTGGTGAGCTAGAAAAAAATGTCGTATACAAAAGTTGTAGGTTCCTTCAGAAACTTTTCTGCGGTGTTACTAGAAAAACAATTGAACATCAGAAAAGCATCTGAAGGAAGAATTTTTTTCTAGCTCACCAAATAAAGAAGTTAGGAGAGGGTGCAGTAATAATCAGATACCCGACATTCTTGCAATTTACGTGGTAACTATTATAGCTAGACCCAACAAACCTTATATTACTGAACTCGCATTAAAGAGCTCCATCGATATATAGAAGAATATACAGGGTGTCCCATTAAAAAAAAACATTAATTTAATATGTCCAGTAGAACTTCGATGTTCAATTGTTTTTCTAGTAACACCGCAGAAAACTATATAAAAATCCTTACAACTTTTGTATTTACCATTTTTTTATACGAGGGTAAATAAAAAAGTTAAAGGGGGGTTACATTTATAACCGGACACCCTGTACATAGCAGATACTGACGGCCATTATTAGGCCACCTTATTAGTTTTTCTGTTTCCTGTAAAATTGTATAGATTCAAGATTCAAGATTCAATATATTACGGTTAACAATTATTACAAACAATTTTACCACGTCAAAAAGAAAATAATTTTAGGTTGCATAAATTATGTCAATACTTAGTTAAAAAATATACACATTATATAACACTAATAAACATTACATTTAAAATGGCATTAATACCAGTTAAGACGATACTATATACACCAAACAACATTGCAACTAAAACTAACACTTTAAAAACCTATACATTGGCGAACATTTACAAACGGCTCGGTCTCAGCCCGCAGCGTATCTGCCGGAACGAGCCAGGGCCAGAAGCAATCAAGACCGGCACTAACCCGCCCCAAGAAACACACTACATGCCCAGCAGGAGCTATGCAGAAAAGCAGATTATAAAAACTCAAACTCCAAGAACTCCCGAGCACTATAAAAGGCATTCCGCAGTAGAATTCCCTTTATACTGGACTTAAAAGATTTCTCTGGCAGACCCCTCAGATTGATGGGTAGGTGATTATAGTACTTTGGACCCAAGTAATTTGTTGACATTCTTGTTCTTTCAAGTCTATGGTAATCAGTTCTTATTTGATTACCATGTCTAGTAGGATACTCGTGGTAACAATTATTAAGGCTGTAGTCGCTGAAATTTCGATGACAATATAGACAAGGCATTCATATATGTATCTTGATGGAATTGTCATAATACTTAGCTCTTTGAATGTCTGCCTTGTATCAGCCCTGTAATCAAGACCTGCAACGACCCTCACAGCCCTTCTCTGCAGTCCAAAGACTCGTGCTGCTTGTGAGGAGTGACCCCATGTCAAGACAGCGTAACAGGCCACCGACTGGAAAACACCATGAAAAGCCTGGAGAAGGCACGGTTTAGACAACACCCTTTTTAAGGTTTTTAATAAAAAAACGCATTTGGACAGACGACCAGCCATGTAGTCTACATGCCTGTCGAATTTTAATGTTGGGTCAAGATGTACTCCCAAAAACCGTACCTCTTCAATGTTCTGATCTATACTCCTCAATCCGAAGATAATATTTTCTGTCTTAGCATCATTCAAAGCCAGTCTATTAGCTGCAAACCAAGCCTTCAGTTCATTCACACTAGCATTCATACATTCAGTTAACCTCTCCATGCATACGTCAGACTCCGAAACAGATGTATCATCGGCAAACAACATAACCTTCGATGTCGGAACAGAACTATTTATGTCATTGACATATATTAAAAAAAGAAGAGGACCTAGCACCGAGCCCTGAGGCACACCATACTTCAGTCCAGCCTCACTTGACAGCTTTCCCCCATATGAGGTCAACTGCGTACGTTCTTCCAAGTAGCTACTCAGCAGACGGACACTAGTCTCGTCAATCCCATAGAACCTCAGCTTATCGAGGAGAATATTATGCGAGACACAGTCGAAGGCCTTGGAGAGGTCACAGCACGTTACACTAACATACTTCCCCTCCTCAAAGGCCTCCGCTATATATCGCAACAACCCAAGGACAGCCAAGGTCGTTGACTTTCCAGCTCTGAATCCAAACTGACTATCCGAGAACAGGCTGTTGGCCTCAAAATAGTTGCACAACTGCTCCTTCAGTAAGCATTCAAAGACCTTGGATAGTACCGGCACTAGCGAGATTGGGCGATAATTGCCCACATCATTTTTATCTCCCTTCTTAAATAAAACTGACATGGCAAATTTTCACTTGACAGCAATGGCATGCACCTATTGATTAAAAGGGACACACATGAACTGTGTAAAAAAGGAATTAGACATTAGGAACTTCAAGATATCTTTCCAAATACTTTACTGTATTACAGTTTTAACTGCGATTTTAACATGTATTTTTATTTACTCTCTAAACTGAATGAGTTCTTCTTCCATATTTGTAATGTAATTTTCTCATTTTATTTTTTAAATTTTAGGTGAATGTCCAGCCTCAAAGGAAAATTGAACTCAAAGTGATTCAAGATACTGTTCCTGAAAAGCCTCGTGAAAAGCCTAAACTTATTAAAGAACATAACACATTAACTGAAAAGAAAAATAATCCAACAATTATTGAGGAAAAGGTTGCTGAAGCGCCTAAACCCACAAAATCAATAGAAGATAAGCCATCTGAAATGATGCTAGAAGGGCTAAGTTCATCACAGAAAAAATGTGATAATGTTCCCCAAATGACTGAAACAAAGGTTGTACAAGAAAGCCCAGCAGAAGGGTTTCATCTTGACAAACCTAAATCTATCGGCTCTGAGCCATTAGGCACAAAAGCATTGCTGCATGAACAAGTTTTGGAATCATTGAAAGAACCTAAAGATGTTGGTAAAAATGTGAACAGTATAGAGTCTGATGATAAGTTAAAATCCCAACCAGAATTAGATACTTTGGACTCTCATAAAGATGAAAGTAAGTTACAAACACAAAAAGAAGCGAACTGCAATACAACAGAAGTTAAAAGAGAATTTCAGAAACAAGATCAAGTTGAAAAGATGGAAGTTCATCAAGAAATGCAAGATCCCAAAGAAATTAAGTCACAATTACTGCAGGTAGATATTGCATATTGTTAAAGAAATAAATTAAAAAACTTGGTACAATAAAAATACCAATGAAGGAAATGAACGGAGCCAAATTTGGGATTCTGCCTCATGTCTATGACTTTGTTTTCAATGCCTAATATTTTAATTCAACTGTAGTACTTACCCGGAAATGATTTTTTTTTTACATTTGTTTTTAGGCAGAAACTGTACACCAAATTGAAGAATTTGCTGAAGTTTCTATTGAGCCTGCTTCACCTGAAGATGAGTTTCCATGTATCTCACAGGAGGAACTGGCGGCTAATCAGGTCACAGATCTTACTGTCATGTCAGTTTTCAAGAACTATAATGCTGGAGAGCCCACCAATAAACTTTACATAAAAAATTGTGCCAAAACTGTTGTTGTTCAAGATCTGGAGTATATTTATAACAGGTATAGTGTTTGTTCATTAATTACAACTAAGTTTTAAATAATATGACAAGGCTTAACCATGTTGGCCTATTTTTTGTAGTAAATATTTTTATTTAACCTGAAAAACTTCTAATTTTTCTACAGATATAGAGAAGATTGTACAGATAAAGCTAGTGAGTTCAATATTAGGTTGATGCAAGAAGGCAGAATGAAAGGGCAAGCATTTGTAACGCTAGATAGTGTTGAACAAGCACAGAAGGCTGTTAAGGAAACAAATGGCTTTATTTTGAAAGACAAACCATTAGTAGTGGTCTTTGGTAAAGCTGGAAAGAAAAAGTAAGGTGAGCGTGCTGGTTATGAGACAATACCATACTGAGTTTTTGAATTTGGCTGACATTTTGGGTAAAGTTGTTCATATGGCATCCATTTTTATGATATGCATTTTCTTTTAATACCGGATCCTAACAATAACAATGCATTATTTATTTCAATGGAAAATCCAGTTTGGAATCACAATGTATTAAGCAACCATAAAATCAATAAAAACAATAGCAAACAAAATATAGAAAATCATTATAGCAACAAATGTGGAAATAGGTACAGAGAAAATTGTGCGACGTTCTCATTCGAAGCGATTAATACGGGGGGTTATAGAAATGAATTCTAAAGTAGCGATAGAATGTAATTATTTATTTGTTTGTTGAAATAAGACTATACGTTATCAGTTCCACAAAATATAAATAATAATATAACAAAAACAAACACATTTCAAAAATCAAAATTGGGATTAAAGAGATTGTGTGTCTCAAAGTAGCTACAGATCTGCCCCTTTAGAACTGACTCAAAGATTCGACCAAACAAAGGAAGAATGGAAATTGGTCTATAGTTGGAAGTATTCTCAATATCACCATTCTTATAGACAGGGACCACTCTTGCAATTTTAAGTGAATTTGGAAAAGAGTTAGAGGGTATGCAGTAGTTAATCAGTTTTGTTAAGGGGTAGATAATTATTTCTTTAATGCTCTTAATAATTTTAGTTGTTAT
The DNA here is from genome assembly GCA_016904865.1 of Pissodes strobi. NCBI lineage: Eukaryota > Metazoa > Arthropoda > Insecta > Coleoptera > Curculionidae > Pissodes > Pissodes strobi. The sequence goes on from MU181918.1 coordinate 110,105, forward strand.
TTTATAATGGTCCCTGCTTGTACTGTTTTAACACTACTAATTACTTCCCTCATTTCAATAAAAGTTACTTCCCTGAATGTGAAGGGATCACCCAAATTAGGAACCATATCCAGGTAGTTAAGGGGATCAATATTGCTATTAGGCAAGGAATTTATGATGTCTAGTGCAACATTTGAAAAGTAATTATTGAATGATTCAGCATTAATGTTGTTGGCTATGGGGATCCTGGTTGTTGGATTATTATTTCTTATAATTTCCCAAATAGCTTTACCCTTATTAGTAGCATTATTAATATGTGTATCATTTGCTAGTTTTTAGCTGTTTTCTAATTTTTTCCTATAATTTTTTTTAAAGTTTCGATTAAATTATTAGGTACCAAATCAGGCCTGTCACCCTTTAATGAAACCAAGAGCCTCAATAGTTCTCTTTCTCGCCTGAGATCATCATTAAACCAAGATAACTGTCCAGATTTAAAATGGCCCATTCCTCTAACAATACTGGTCTTTTCAGGAAATGAAGTGTCACACGCAGTTAAAACTTGGTTAATGAAAGTTTCAAACTTGTTGCTAGGTGTTAGAGTGTTATGATTTAGAAAAGAGCAATCTATCTGAGAAGCAGTATCAATGAGTCGCAACAGACCAATGTCTGTTATTGGGCGGTGCACAACCCTTACACAACCCTGAGGTGAGGCTAATGTAGATTTAAGATCAGAGACACAGACTGATATTGCCTTATGGTCTGAAAGACCAGGCTCAGGGACCTGAGCATTACAACTATTGGCGACCAAGTTAGTAAACACATTATCGAGGCAGGATTGATTTCTAGTATTCTCGGAAATCAGTGGTAACAAACCATATGACTCAAATAAATCCATAATAGTATGAGCATCAACCGATTTTGTCTGGAAGTGAACATTAAAGTCACCTGCAAGAATGATACCCTTATTGATGTCAAGAGAATCCAAGAGTTCTGTTAATTTGTCCATAAATGTTGGAAAATCTCCATCAGGGGAATGATATATAGTACCTATTTGAGTATTATTAACAGTTAAGCCTGCAAATTCAAAATCCATCTCCCTTGATAGAATATTCTCCCCAAAAGTTAAAGGGACAGCCTGCATGTCCCTTTTGGCTACGATAGTTACACCTCCATGTTTTCTTTGAGTTCTGCAGAAGCCAGAGATGGGTATCAACTTACCCAGACATACTAAAGCCAACTCTTCAGACCTTAACCAGTGCTCATTTATACACAAAATGTTATAGTTTTTATCAAGTAAATAGGCATCTAGCAAATTAGTTTTATTTCTGAGACATTGGATATTGTTACGTTTTTCCCGTGGGTTCTTAACAGAATTACAACTTTGCTATTTTCAACTAATACTCTCTTTATTCACTACCACTGTATACAATTTAACACTCTAAACTACTCTTATAACTTTACAACTAATCTATTCAACACTCAATGATTAACTGAACTGAACTAACTGACTAACCGACTAACATTCGCCTTAGGTCTGCTTATATATAATCTCAAATCTATCACGAATATTCGGGAAGTATTCCGAGGTCACTCTATATGATCTCGACGAGGCCATCGAGATAATTCCAGCGATCCCGAAACTTCGCGGCCGGCCGGGCGATGATTCATACAGACAGAGAAGCAAGCGGCACGGCGGCGGCTAGTTCTATAGGGTAGCACAAAAACGTTCGGACGGTTGTTAGTCGTGACAATATTATAGTGTAGAACATCTAGAGAATTACTCACCCTTACATTTCTTGTAGATTTCACAAAATGTCCATCTCTTCTTGGATCCTCCAGTCCATTACTTATTCTAAATTTAGTTCTAGTCGATACTGAGTTGAGTCCGGGGACGTCTTGTGTTTCTTTTGGAGGGCACCTCATGCCGAAAAAACTTGAACTTTTTGACTTGTATTCCCATTGGCCAGTTATCAGGATTTAATACATCATCATGCAATGTTGGATCCATGTCAATTTTAAAACTACTATATTCTGCTGACTTCACCTTCTGTTGTTCTAGTTTGAAGGTATAGTTGTTGCCAAAGACTGCATGAAGATATACCAACAAGCTTTCCTTTGTTGTATCAGAAGACAACCTGGTAACAAAGATTGAGAGTTTCGGTTCAATTATAGCAGCAGAGATCAGATTAGCGGCCTTGTTTGGTACTGACACTGGCTTTTTATGTCCCAAAGAATTACCTGACTGCTTTAAAGGGTGTGATCTTGCTTGGTTAGCATTGTTGACCTTGCCCCTCTTAGGATCCAAACTGTTTGATGCAATATTGGGATTGATATTGGGATTGTTATTGGGATTGTTACTCGGACTCACTAACATTTTTATTAGTTCAGTATTGGTGGACTTAATTGCATTAACAGCTGACTCAAGTTTCAGTGAAATCAGTTCATTCTGCTCATCAATCTTTCCCTCAATCATAGGAAGAATATCAACATTAGTCTGTTTTACAGATACTTCTGTTGAAAATATTTGCTTAATATTTAATACAAATTTCAATTACCTAACCTCAAAAACAAAGATTACAAAGTAAAAAGGAATGAGGCAACAGATAATATATGAATAATTTAAGATATCACAGATACGTTTTGACCTTGGTTTTTACAAATTTTGTAATATTGTTAATTTTGTATTTGGCTTTATGTTTTTCACTTATTTGATGTTTAATATCGCGATTAACAAAGTGTGAAAGTTGTATTTATGTAATTATTTTCAAAGCACCCGCAGGAGTAATTCTATGTAGTTAGCGTCACTATAACCACCCGTCACCGGTCAACTACAATCAAACACAGTGCTCTCGCGCGATTTTTACTACAGCCTGTATACCGACGAATAGGAGCTGAAATATGCTAAGGAAGTCAAAGTCAAAAGTCTAAAGTCAAGTATGCTTTATTGCCACAGAAAAATTCAAATAAATGTTATGGACAAAGCGAATTAAATAAATAAACTAACCATAGTAGAGCAAATACAAAACAAAACAAAACTTAATATATACAATAAAAATAGAACAACAAGCAATTTTCAAGTTGAAATTGGTCACAATTTATCAAAAAACTATATTACACAACATCATAAGCAGTTAAACCAAATTCACAGGAAGTACACAAAACATAGGGTAAAGAAACTCAGTGTTATCAAAATATGAAACAGACATTAAAGCGAAGCGAAGAAGGTCATGTCAGTGAACTTGACTCGAAAAATGTGCATAGGTTGCAAAGTTGAAATACCTAGTGAAAGTAAACAAAACATGACAAAAATTGATAGCCTGGAAAATTTAATTTTGTGTAATTCATGTATACCCGCGAAACCACTCATTCGTCAAAAAGATAATCCTATACCTACTATAAAATTCTCTTCACCGCCACACATGATGCCCGAATAGAAAAATTTAATAACGATTAACGATTAATTGAAATTAATGGAGAAAAAAAAATTAATCCACATAAAACTCATTTATAGAATAGTAAGGTCTTTCTAATAGGAAAGCTTTCGTTTTTTCACGAAATTTAGCAAATGTAGGGATGGATTCAAGATGTAGCGGGAGTGTATTGTATAACTTCTTGGAGTTATAAAGAATAGAATTGTTTGTTAATTCAGAGGAGGGAAAAGGAAGGTAGATGTCCTGTCTCGAATTTCTTGTTGGGTACTCATGTTATTGCCTTTCGGGAAATATGGTTCGATATTTTCGTATTACAAGTTGTTTCTAAAATAAACAAAGCAGGAAGCGTAAGAATTTTATATTTTTTAAAGTAGATTTCGCAATGAGCTCTGCCATTAAGACCAAATAAATAACGAATTGCTCTCTTTTGAAGTTTGGAAATGCTACGAAATTGCTCGGTGTTACAGCAGCCCCAAAAGGGAAGGCCATAGCGAAGATGAGATTCAAACAAAGAGAAGTAAGTGAGCCTGGCAGTAGACAAATTTAGTTTCTTCGAAACTGATCGAATTGCGAAGCAGGCCGAAGATAGTTTTCTTGTTCAATATGTGTGGACCACTTAAGGTTGACACTAATATTCAAACCTAGGAATTTAGCCGATTCAACGTATTTAATATTGCTGTTGTGAAGTAGCAAAGGTTGTTGTAAAGTAGTTTTATAAGATAAGGCTACCGTTCTATCAACGTTGAAACACAGCCAATTTGAGTCAGACCAACTTTTGATTGTGACGAGATCGCTGGAGATATTAGAGTGTAGGGAGAAAGTATTAGAATCACACCAAGTTATGCTTGTGTCATCAGCAAAGAGGGAAATTTTACCATTGATTTTTTAGGTATGTGATGTCATTAATGTATATTAGAAAAAAGGATAGGCCCAAGAACAGAGCCCTGTGGAACTCCACTGGTAATTAATCTGCAGTCAGAATCAGAACCCTTCCCTCTAACAAACTGCTGTCTATTTTCAAGATAAGATTGAAACCAGTTCGAAGGAATACCGCGGATTCCATAAAAATTTAGTTTTCTTAACAAGATGTCATGACACACACAGTCAAACGCTTTAGCGTAATCACAGAAGACTGTAGAAGTGGGGATATTGTTGTTAAGGGATGAGTAAACATCGTAAAGCACCAAGAACATGGCGTCATTAGAACATTTTTTGGTAAAAAACCGAATTGTTGCGGAGACAGTATGCCATATATAAGGAGAAATGGCATGAGGCAAGCTTAGCAGGTTATTAAAAAACAATTGCACATCGGAATTTGGCGCTCTATATATACAAATTACGTGTAAATCAAAGTTCTTATTGTATACAATGGAAAATTCAAAGTAGTTATCCGATTGGAGATGATCAAATTTAGTTACAGGGGAGAAGCCCTCGTTTAAGGAAAGAATCAGTGTTCCCCCATGAGCCGAGTTTTTTTGATTATATCTGGCTATTGTGGAGTACTTTTCAACATAAAGCGGTTCATTCTCACTCACCCAGTGCTCTGTAATTGCAACAAAAACAATTCATCAGTCTTGTTTCGCAATGAGGCAACATTAATAAGAACCATACTAAACCTGGCGTCAGGATTAGAGGAATCTAGTCGCTCAGGACACGTCAAGCTGCTTAAAAAATTTTCTTCGAGGAACCACTAGAGAAATACTTTTGGTGACCCTCTCTGGACTTCTGAAGCTGAATCGTCCTCTCCGAAACATCATGGGATCTGTAGGTACGAAGATCTGCTTCCACTTCAGTGTGTTTAAACCCATATGCATCATGAAAGTCGTGGTAGACCTTACGTAATATGTCATCCTGGATTGGCAGTCCTTCAGATGCTAGGAATAATCTGATGCTTATGTTGGTAAATCCCTCGTAGCATACCGAGGCAGGTTGGTCATGCAAATAGGCAAGGTACAACCTAATGGCTCTGAAGATAGCAGGTTCCCTTAGCCTTGCCATAAGGAAACGATTACTAGGGTCGTTAGACTTACTGGCGGCCAGTGTTAATTTAACTGTTGGGGGAGACAGCAGGTCCAGAGAGAAGGACGGTTTATGGGGTGATTCCTTAGACAGTTTAATTTCGACATCGCTCACAAGGGCATTAGTTTTGCAAGCAGCGATAGCTTGTTTGTCAGAAGCTACTGTAGTTACCTTGTGTGACTAGACCCCTGCAGGTTGGATGGAGAGGTCGGGCTGCTAGTAACTTTCGCCTTGTTGGAGGGAGTTAGATAGAGCTCTGTAGTTTTCTGACGGATTTCAGATTCCGTTGACCATCTAACTTGAGCCCCCCCGTGGCCAGATATTGATGCCGAACAAATTCTCAGCGGACTTTCTTGATAGGGTGCCTATTTTAAATGTATTAATGTATTATAGCATCGAATAAATTCTGATGTTTTCAGCTTTTCCTTCACATAGTACACGATATTATTTGAAGTAAATCCTGTCGGGAAGTGTTCTACGATCACATAGTGCCATCTTTGGGCACTTCTACAAATTGCGGAGTTGGAATCTTCTGGGATTGAGGAAACTTCAGTAGGCAGTTCCGTTTGAGTGGAAGATGAAACAAATGCCGTTCACGTAGTTTGAGTAGAGCACGACGTAGAAGTAAAGCGTGTCATCGTAGGTAGTGCACTATGTTGATTTGGGTTAACAACTTTAGAATTTAAATCCCTAACCAAGGTGGTAACATTTGCAAGGTTACTTTTTAAGTTGTCAATACCCTTTTTAATATCAGCGGACGAGGAGTCTTGCACCTGGATCTTGATGGTTTCCTCTGTATTGTTGAGTAGAATTTGAGAAATAGTAAAGACAATCTGTTCCATTTCCCTTACCGATTTCAACAGAGAATGAGGCTTACAAATGGAGAACACTTCAGACATTTTGTGAATATCGTCTATTTTCCTTTCCAAAAGGTTCCGTTTAGATTCGTTATTCAATAAAATATCATACATCTCAGAAATAGTCGGTACACTGTTTGATAATTTATTCACACGGTCAGCCAGCGAGTCAAATATCTCCTGAGAAACCTGATTTTTTGATAAATTAGAAATTTTGTCTTTGAGATATCTCAAGTTTGGAAAGTCACACAGGGCACAAAAGAAACGTAGATGGTTGAATTTCTCCAACAGCAAGGTCTTGGTAGTTGCTTTATCAAGGCCCGTACATTGCATACAGAAATATCTGTGACATTCGCCACTGCAGCGAACTTTGTTATATTTGTCCTTGTCGGGAAATTCCTTAAGGCAATTGTCACACTTGTACATAGACATTTTTTAAAGAAGAGCAAATAGCGAATCGGGTATACAAAGGAAAGAAAAAAATACGAAAGAAAGTATTGGGTGACTGGTCACGAAAATTCAAACAAAACAAAAACAAAAAACCGATGGTGCGGAGCACAACAAAACCCGACTGAACCGTACGACGGTCAAACACTCACTTGAGAGTAGCATCAGAGAGCGAGCGAGAAAAGCAACATTGCGGGCGGAGCTTCCAGTAACCCTTCTTGTCTTTGTCTTTGTCCGGTGGCAAAGATACATACTTGTATGTATCTTTGCTGGTGGTATAGAGGGGGTTTTCAGAGGTCATATATTTTTTTGAAGTGACGCTGAAGAAACCCTATTATTTTAAAAGCTTTTTCAAATTCAAATTGTTTATTTACGCATATAGCATTTACAAGGAAATAAAATAATTAGGTCCATACGCTATAGTAGGTCACACATAGAATTTAAAACAACATATAACAAATAAGTAATTTACAAATAACAATAAACATAAGTCAGAATATAAAATAACACTCATCAGTCAACAATTAATTTCTTAACACCACTTCTAAAAGCATTAAAGCAAAGCCACCAAAGAAATCCAAGTTATCACATTTTTGTAACATATTATTGCCACTTATACACATCCTACTTAATGGAGAGTTAATACTATAATTTGCCCTATGATAATCAATATGAAAAAGAGTTCTGCTTCTTGAGATTCTGGAGGGTACATGAAGTCCAACCCCTTCAAAAAGACCAGGTGCATCAATTTTATTGTTAATGATTTTATAAAGTGTTAGGAAATCAATCATAACTCTCCGGTTCTCCAGAGATGTATTACATGAAGTAATATGGGCAGTAAAATAAGACCTCTTAGATCCTTGATAGATTTCAAATTTTCACATGCTGATCTAATAAGCGTCCTAATATTTAAATTTTTTTTTAGGTTACGGCTATTGCGTTTTTGGTGTGCCACTTCTGGAACCTCAGAAAATCAGCTCGCATCTTTCCTAACGCCCTGTCTGCATCAACGCATTTATATCTTTTGAGGTATATTAGATAACACGTTACAATGAGGTTGAATAGGAGAGGTGCAAGATGTCCTGCCAGAGGCACTCTCACTAGAGGTAACAATCATCTCAGAACGAAACAATGTAACTCTTGCAATCTGATAGCGTCTCACAAGCTAGGAACGCAGCCACACCAACAGAGAGCCACCCGAATCGTTGACACTCTACTAAACTATCCCCTCAGATGTAAATTTGTTATGATAGATTTGCCCTGACCAAAAGCATGCGGCTGTGTGATGATTATATTCGTGACAACCTGTTACAAAGTCTGTTACTAGGCAGTGAAATATCTTTTGGGAAGCTTTTCCGTCATTTTTGAAATCGGTGATAAATGCGATTTTAAATGATATTAGAAATTTTAGACCATTGGATTTTTAAAATGTATTGTGAACTCGTTCCAGAGCATTCAGGTGCACCATGAAATTTTGTATCTAGAAAAAAAGCAACATGCATACTGGCATCTAATATCATGGTCCAGGCGAATGAAATAAATAATTGTTAAGAATAACTCGCTGTTTTTTTAGATATTTTAAGGGTTCAGCATATAGTTATTTTTTATATCAATATATTTTTTATAAGCTCAGTTCAACAATAGCATTGATTTGTTTTTTGAAACGTCAAGCATTTTCAAGATTTTTAGGTACACAGCTTCTTTGGGGTCATAAAATTAGCACTTGTGCAATATACACCCTGGGACCAGGCGAAGCGGCATTACATACAAATTAAAGTTAATATAATTTACAATATTCTTGATTATCCTTATTTTCTGTATTTCGTTCGCATAACACTGCTTTAATTCTATGGTAAAAAGTCAAAATACTAAGTCTGACTAACTCTAGGTCGTAGACATATGAATATCTAACTTAGATAATTACGAGATATATTTCACCCTTAATATGTCCAACTTCACACCCTGATCAGATCTTAAATAAGTTATATAAATCTTTAGAAATTAACAGTAGTGGTTTTTTAATACCTATCAAGTGAA